>CM067374.1:66854458-66968058 GCA_034401795.1 Chaetoderma sp. LZ-2023a
ACGACACGACGATGTTTGGGGTTAAAGGAAGGCGACCAATCTGGCATATTTGGTTGCTAACACGCGTTCCAGATTCGGGGTCAGAAATTGGAACATGCGAAACGGATGAAATTTGAACACCTAAGTCTTTTAACTATGGAATAACATGGAATTATACAACCTGGATATCATTGGCTCCTTCCATGGTAATCCAAATAATCCTTATAGAGCGCACACAAAACTATCACTATCACAGAAAAAGAATTAGAAACTTAATAAAAGCCAAAGAACTTCCAACTGCAAAAAAGCATGTAGCTCTTGTTGCTATGCAAACAAGAATGAGCTTCAAGGCAAATGGGTACTCGGCTGTTGGGAGCCGAGTACCCAGTTCCTGGAGCCGGTAAAGCTTACTAAGTCTATATAGTCCTAGGGCCAGCTATCCAAGATAGCTTGTATCAGAAGTAATAGAATGGTGAGTATTGATCCAAGGAAAAGTGGCAAACCAACCCAAACCAGGAGAAACAGTACACTTAACATTAACAAAACCGTCACAAGTCTGTACTGTGTACTGTGAACATTATTAGTATGTCCAGAAAGTGGGAAGATATGGCTGGATAATAATTGACAATTTTACGTGAGAATGTTACTTTCTGGAGGAAAGTTCGTTTAATTCTTAATGCTCAAGCCGGCCAAAACCTCATGTGGAATGTCCATTTACAGGCCAAGGGAATACAATTTTTGAAAATTTACCACTGGAATGACTAGCTCGATAACAGCCAGTAATTCTAATGAAAAATTTTCAAATTGTAATATTTAAATTTTCTGTCCAAATATGACCATTAAAGGGTTAATATCCATTACTTCCTATTTGAATACCATGTTTCCGTTTCAATAAATTCCAAATGCTTTGCAGAAAGAACGTAATTTTCCATTGATTTCCCTTTGAAAATCAATTTTATGTCGCAAAATACCGATTCCATGGATTTCGTTTGTTTTCTTGTATTGCGAAAACGGTTTAACCACTGTCCCAGGCTCGCTAATAACTCTACAAGTGTTCTCCCAGCCATGTTTGGAAATCGGCCTAGTGGTTAATCATGCTCCAGTCATGCCTGTAATCTTTCTATTTCACAGGCAATTTCTGAAATCCAAGTATATTAATCAAATTTTATAAATTCTGAAGCCCATCAACACTTGACTAGAATCCTTCAAGCAAAGTTAGGTTGAAATGAGTTCTTATTTGAAATCGTTTTAACCGTTTAATGGCTAAATTTGGTCATGGTTAACCCTTTAATGGCTAAATTTAGTCAAGAAAATCTCAATATTTGCTAAATTGATTGTCCATTTGTAGACCAAGGACTATTTTTTACCATTTATCACTGGAATAAACGACTCGATTACTGAGTCTGGCTTGATTATCGAGCCAGTCATTTCAGTGGTAAATTTTTTTAGTCTTCGCTTAGCCTGCAAATGGACATGCGGCTGCCTCAAGACCCCTGCAGGGCTGGTTTGGACGGTTTGGCCATGAACGGGTTTAAATTAGCAGTGGTTAATGATTAGCCTTTTCAACCAATTTCTTGTCAGGACAGTTTCTGACATCAACGATCGCAAGAAAACTGAACAATTAAATTTCTGAAGCTTACAAACCTAGAAACATGCTCTAGATATCCCAGCCAAGTGTGGTTGAAATGGGCCTGGAAGCTAATGACATTACTGAGTAGTAAGTAATCTTAGTTGATTCAATGGACATTTTTCAAAATGGGAGATGTTGCCAAAGAAATTGACCAATCAAATAGAATGCAGGAAATGTCAATTTCCCTTTCTCCGAGATCTAACAATACTCACCATTCTGTTACTTCTGATATACAGCTGGCCTTGACAGCGGCTCTAGGATTATAGACTTAGAAAGCTTTACCGACTCCTGGGAACCGGGTACCCGGCTCCCACTGCCGAGTACCGTTTACCATAGAGCTCATATTGTTTGCATAGCCACCAAACAAGAGAAAACTATGGCTTGCCTCCGTGGGGCTGGGAGGCTGGGTCCGTAACAGAATGGTGAGTATTGTTAGATCTCGGAGAAAGGGAAATTGACATTTCCTGCATTCTCCTTCGATCAATACTGACCATTCTGTTACTTCTGATATACACCAGATTTGATCAGTAACCTGGTGGGAAGGGGCAAGCCATACATGCTAATTTTGCCCCTTGGAGAAAGATTTTAGACTTCAAACTTGACTAACGGAGACCTAAAAGGACCGTCAAGTTCACGGAACCGAATCACATTCGCGTCACAGCCCCCCCCCCCCTTTTTCCTCCTAAGAAAAGGGAGAGAACTAACGAACATGTATCTCGCCCTGAAACACCAATATGCCAAGAGGGTTAACTACTCCCTGCATATCGCTTGTATTAGCCTGGGAATGAGCATGAATATATAAGATGAATGAACATGATACATATACATAATACAAAAAACTCTCACTTGTTGAATTACCTTATGATAACAGGACTTCAGACGTACCGCCTACAACCATACACCGGTTCGGCCATCAGTGACACAATCTGGTTGACATCCTCTCGCTTGACCATGCCTGCTTTAGGTTCTTTTCTTACCTAAGTGAAAAAAGGGGAAAAGCAGTGTGGTCACTAACTATCGTTTCAAAACAGCTAAAGCGAGTGGATTGGCTGAGTCTGACACATCCCTCATATAGTAATCCGTAAATGAGGACTCACAGTGCCATTGTGCAACGGCCATGATGTCTAACATCGTGTGCCCTTACGCCCTGCACCTGGTGCCCAGTCGCCATCTCATGAGTAGTCTGAATGCATTCGACCACCCAACGAGAGATAGTATCCATGGATGCGGCGCCATAAGGCTTTTTATGGCAGATCCACAAATGTCTATCGTTCGACCGTAACGAGTCAGTCCGTTTCTTGTACTTAGTCAAAGCACGGACCGGGCACCAGACACTGGCATCACGATCAAACCTGGTTAACTTCGGTATAATGATCGGTTTGCCGGGATATCTTAAAGATTGGTTCTTTGACATAAATTCTGCTCTTGGCAGAAGACGCAGACCTTCTCCAGAAACAATAAATCGGTTCCTCTCTGCCGAAAGCGCATGGATCTCACTGCGCCTTCTAGCTGAGGAAGCTGCCAATAGAAAGACCGCCTTTAGAGTCAAATGCTTTAGACTAGCCGAACGCAACGGTTCGAATGGGTGCTTGGCCAGTACATTAAGCACTAAAGATAGACTCCAGGCTGGAATGACTACCGGTTGTCTCGGGCGGAGATTGCTCATTCCCTTCAACATCACGTTTAACTGGGCCACCTCTGGACTATCCCTGTTGGCTAGACAAGGGATAACTGATGCCAAAGCTGACTTGTATCCAGCAATTGTGACGGGAGCTAGTCCTGTAAAGAACAGCTCACAGAGAAAGTCTGCTATTTGCTGAATAGTGGATTGAAAGGTATCAATACCCTTTTCTTCACACCAGTCTGCAAATCCGCTAACCTTGTCGTTATATGACTTGAAGGTTGGCCTCCTTCTCGCAGCCCGTGATGAAATCAGCAGCCTGTCGAGAAAAGCCTTCCGACGTGGAACGTTGTTTGACAACAACCACGCAGTCAATAACATTTCTGGACGCTCGTGTAGGAAGCGTCCCTTGGCCTGCGAGATTATGTTCGGAATCTCGGGCAACTGCACTGGATTTACCACCAGCAGATCTAGCAGATCCGTGAACCACGCCCTGCTTGGCCAATACGGCGCTATTAGCAGGACCAGACACGGTTCCTCCCTGATCTTCACCAATACCTTCGGCAGAAGGATGGTGGGTGGGTACGCGTAAGCGTGCATCCCTATCCAGCTTATCGCCAGAGCGTCTGTATCGACGGCATTTGGATCTGGAATCGGCGAGACATAAGTCATGACCTGAGCGTTTCCCCTTGTGGCGAACAAGTCCACGTTGGATCCTTCATAGAACTGGAGGGTTGAGGGACCATTCTGTTGGCAGAATTCTCTGTCTGCGAGACAAAGCATCCGCCAGAATGTTCAATCGGCCAGGAATGTGAGCTGCTTTCAAAACAACCGAATAATTCCCGCACCATTGAATCAAGTGCCACACTTTAATAACAGTGTGGGTGACCTGGTCCCGCCTTGGCGATTTATGTATGATACTACCGTCGAATAATCCGACCGTATCAATATCACCTTGCCCCTGCTCATCGGAAGAAACTCTTCCAACGCCAGTTCCACTGCCATCATTTCCAACAGATTGATATGCAGCTGACTCTCCAGGAGAGTCCATGCCCGAGACCTGGTGTTCTTCCAGCCAGGCCCCCACCCCTCAAGCGATGCATCCGTGTACACGGACAGCTGGGGGTGGGGTAGGTGCAGCGAAACCCCTACTAGGAGATTCTGACGCTGTTTCCACCATACAAGATGCGATATTATCGGCTACAAAACTAGCACCAGTTTTGACAGGGGTTCTTTCACTGTTTCCACAGAGACATCAGATACAACTGGATAGGTCTTCGCATTAGAGCAGCGTACGGGATCACTTGCTCCATGGAGACCATCACGCCCAGCATCCGAAGAAACCGCCTCGCCTGAATGTGGTTTCCCACTCGAAAACTCTTGAGGATGACTAACAGACACCACTCCGGGCTCTGACGGGTAAACCCTGCCCTCCTCGAGATCGAATCGCATCCCCAAATAAACGAAATGTTGAGTGGGTGTCAACTCGGAATTTTCCTTGTTGACTATCCAGCCTAGATCTGAAAGTAACTTCAGAGTCAGAGCAGTATCCACGTTCAACCTGGCTGCAGTCTGCTTTAAGCAGCCAGTCGTCTATGTAGGTGTGTAGCGCCACGTTCTCTTTCTGAGAAATGCTGTCACCGCAAGGACCACTCTTGTGAAAACCCTCGGAGCTGTCGACAGGCCAAACGGGAGAACAGTAAACTCCCATATTTGATTCTGAAACGCAAATCTCAGAAACCTGTGCCAACTCCGGTTCATAGGAATGTGGAAATATGCATCTTTCAGATCGATCGACACACACCACATTCCCTTCCTCAATCCTGCCATTACCGACCTCGGCTTTTCCATCTGGAACCGAGGCGTATGGATAAACCAATTTAGAGAGATTGAGTATGGGTCTCCATCTCCCCGTGCTCTTGGGGACAAGGAACATATTTGAATAGAAGCCCGGAGTGTTCTGGTTCGCTGGGTTTATTGCTCCCTTCAGAAGCAAACCCGACACTTCGTTTTGAACGGCTTCTAACTTGTCTGGGTCCCGTAGTACGGGTGTCCAGACAGGTGCCAAAGACAGATTCTGCGGTGGAAAGTCCCACCACTCCGGCATGTACCCCTGGGATAACCATCCCGGGACCAGACTGTCTGACGTCACACCTCGCCAGGCCTCGACGAAACGCATGAGCCTTCCACCCACCATAGACGCCTCGACGTCTAACGGGGTTGTCCGGCTCGCAGTCCGCCCCCCCACCCCCCCCCCCTTTCTTAACGAGAGAGAGAGAGAGAGAGAGAGAGAGAGAGAACCATTTCGTTCTAGGCACGACGGGTATAACTGGCACCGCTGTTCCTGTCGCACAGGCGCGGTCCAGACGGATATGAAGGGAGCTCTCGTACCCTCAGGTACGATCCGCCCCTTCTGTCCGCCCTTTGAGGACTTACCCTTCCCCTTGCCCTTCCCGCCTCTAGGGCGGTCAGGAGCAACCTTGGGGAGGGTAGGCGCCTCTACAACCTTCCTGGCTTTCTTCGCCGGCGGCGGCTGAGAAAAGCCAGCTGAAGCAGAAGTCGTGCCATGCCCTTATGCTTCTTCTGCTTCTTTGAAGGTTGTCCCGCTAGCGGTTTCCCTACAGCCCCTAGTGCGTGCGCTTGCCACGGGAAGACTGCCCTGCAACTTTCGGAAGCAGGGATGAAACCAGCGTGGGAAGGACGCTATGAAAGAAGCATAGCAGGTCCAAACCACGCCGGAGGTGCCATCTCAGCCTCTGGTTGCAGACGTGGCGCGGCCCCAGGGGCCGAAACGGACGCTCCACGATTTACTTTCGGACCGCCTAAACACCCCCATCCCCGTCAGACCCTGCCAAGTCCTTCTGGGAAAGGAACTTGACCATCATATCGGACGACCACACTGCACAAATATTACACCTATTATCAAGATTACCATTTGTCCATCTAAAGCAAACATGGTCCTTGAACAAGACCCTCACAAACTTATGGCACTCGTCACATGATGGCGGGGCTTGCTTGGCCTATAAATAAGCACAAACCCACAATAAGCAAGCGGAACGAAACAGGAATGGAAGGCAGACAAATAATTTTCAAATAAATTTGACCATAAATTAATGTTACCCCTCCAGCACCCCACCCCACAACGTTACAGCAAAGATCGCATTGATTATGACGACAAGAACGAAACGGGCAATATACACCCATATACTGATCATGCAGGATGTATAAACGGAACCAGGAACCATATCGCATAGCATTCGGGGTATATTTACTAATCAATATAAATTATACTCTCAACAAAGGCCAAAACGATATCTGATGAAACAACAAAATGTAAACACACTGCTGTAGAACACGGTAAAACCGCAGACCACTGCAAACAGATCGTGATAACACGCAAAACTTGAAAATTCCAAAGTTTTTCTGTTACCAATTACAATATGCAGCACCAAGTATCAGATGCGCGAATTAATGAAACATTTTCTTCACATAAAAATCTGAGATAACTCGGGTGTGATGTCACCCGCTCGAATCATACGGAGAACGACGTCAGCCGATTTTCGTGTTAAACCCCATATAGCCAACACCATATTTCATATCTGCCGATCGCTTGTTGGGGTTAAAGGAAGGCGACCAATCTGGCATATTTGGTTGCTAACACGCGTTCCAGATTCGGGGTCAGAAATTGGAACATGCGAAACGGATGAAATTTTGAACACCTAAGTCTTTTAACTATGGAATAACATGGAATTATACAACCTGGATATCATTGGCTCCTTCCATGGTAATCCAAATAATCCTTATAGAGCGCACACAAAACTATCACTATCACAGAAAAAAGAATTAGAAACTTTAATAAAAGCCAAAGAACTTCCAACTGCAAAAAAGCATGTAGCTCTTGTTGCTATGCAAACAAGAATGAGCTTCAAGGCAAATGGGTACTCGGCTGTTGGGAGCCGAGTACCCAGTTCCTGGAGCCGGTAAAGCTTACTAAGTCTATATAGTCCTAGGGCCAGCTATCCAAGATAGCTTGTATCAGAAGTAATAGAATGGTGAGTATTGATCCAAGGAAAAGTGGCAAACCAACCCAAACCAGGAGAAACAGTACACTTAACATTAACAAAACCGTCACAAGTCTGTACTGTGTACTGTGAACATTATTAGTATGTCCAGAAAGTGGGAAGATATGGCTGGATAATAATTGACAATTTTACGTGAGAATGTTACTTTCTGGAGGAAAGTTCGTTTAATTCTTTAATGCTCAAGCCGGCCAAAACCTCATGTGGAATGTCCATTTACAGGCCAAGGGAATACAATTTTTGAAAATTTACCACTGGAATGACTAGCTCGATAACAGCCAGTAATTCTAATGAAAAATTTTCAAAATTGTAATATTTAAATTTTCTTGTCCAAATATGACCATTAAAGGGTTAATATCCATTACTTCCTATTTGAATACCATGTTTCCGTTTCAATAAATTCCAAATGCTTTGCAGAAAGAACGTAATTTTCCATTGATTTCCCTTTGAAAATCAATTTTATGTCGCAAAATACCGATTCCATGGATTTCGTTTGTTTTCTTGTATTGCGAAAACGGTTTAACCACTGTCCCAGGCTCGCTAATAACTCTACAAGTGTTCTCCCAGCCATGTTTGGAAATCGGCCTAGTGGTTAATCATGCTCCAGTCATGCCTGTAATCTTTCTATTTCACAGGCAATTTCTGAAAATCCAAGTATATTAATCAAATTTTATAAATTCTGAAGCCCATCAACACTTGACTAGAATCCTTCAAGCAAAGTTAGGTTGAAATGAGTTCTTATTTGAAATCGTTTTAACCGTTTAATGGCTAAATTTGGTCATGGTTAACCCTTTAATGGCTAAATTTAGTCAAGAAAATCTCAATATTTGCTAAATTGATTGTCCATTTGTAGACCAAGGACTATTTTTTACCATTTATCACTGGAATAAACGACTCGATTACTGAGTCTGGCTTGATTATCGAGCCAGTCATTTCAGTGGTAAATTTTTTTAGTCTTCGCTTAGCCTGCAAATGGACATGCGGCTGCCTCAAGACCCCTGCAGGGGCTGGTTTTGGACGGTTTGGCCATGAACGGGTTAAATTAGCAGTGGTTAATGATTAGCCTTTTCAACCAATTTCTTGTCAGGACAGTTTCTGACATCAACGATCGCAAGAAAACTGAACAATTAAATTTCTGAAGCTTACAAACCTAGAAACATGCTCTAGATATCCCAGCCAAGTGTGGTTGAAATGGGCCTGGAAGCTAATGACATTACTGAGTAGTAAGTAATCTTAGTTGATTCAATGGACATTTTTCAAAATGGGAGATGTTGCCAAAGAAATTGACCAATCAAATAGAATGCAGGAAATGTCAATTTCCCTTTCTCCGAGATCTAACAATACTCACCATTCTGTTACTTCTGATATACAGCTGGCCTTGACAGCGGCTCTAGGATTATAGACTTAGAAAGCTTTACCGACTCCTGGGAACCGGGTACCCGGCTCCCCACTGCCGAGTACCCGTTTACCATAGAGCTCATATTGTTTGCATAGCCACCAAACAAGAGAAAACTATGGCTTGCCTCCGTGGGGCTGGGAGGCTGGGTCCGTAACAGAATGGTGAGTATTGTTAGATCTCGGAGAAAGGGAAATTGACATTTCCTGCATTCTCCTTCGATCAATACTGACCATTCTGTTACTTCTGATATACACCAGATTTGATCAGTAACCTGGTGGGAAGGGGCAAGCCATACATGCTAATTTTGCCCCTTGGAGAAAGATTTTAGACTTCAAACTTGACTAACGGAGACCTAAAAGGACCGTCAAGTTCACGGAACCGAATCACATTCGCGTCACAGCCCCCCCCCCCCCCTTTTTCCTCCTAAGAAAAGGGAGAGAACTAACGAACATGTATCTCGCCTGAAACACCAATATGCCAAGAGGGTTAACTACTCCCTGCATATCGCTTGTATTAGCCTGGGAATGAGCATGAATATATAAGATGAATGAACATGATACATATACATAATACAAAAAACTCTCACTTGTTGAATTACCTTATGATAACAGGACTTCAGACGTACCGCCTACAACCATACACCGGTTCGGCCATCAGTGACACAATCTGGTTGACATCCTCTCGCTTGACCATGCCTGCTTTAGGTTCTTTTCTTACCTAAGTGAAAAAAGGGGAAAAGCAGTGTGGTCACTAACTATCGTTTCAAAACAGCTAAAGCGAGTGGATTGGCTGAGTCTGACACATCCCTCATATAGTAATCCGTAAATGAGGACTCACAGTGCCATTGTGCAACGGCCATGATGTCTAACATCGTGTGCCCTTACGCCCTGCACCTGGTGCCCAGTCGCCATCTCATGAGTAGTCTGAATGCATTCGACCACCCAACGAGAGATAGTATCCATGGATGCGGCGCCATAAGGCTTTTTATGGCAGATCCACAAATGTCTATCGTTCGACCGTAACGAGTCAGTCCGTTTCTTGTACTTAGTCAAAGCACGGACCGGGCACCAGACACTGGCATCACGATCAAACCTGGTTAACTTCGGTATAATGATCGGTTTGCCGGGATATCTTAAAGATTGGTTCTTTGACATAAATTCTGCTCTTGGCAGAAGACGCAGACCTTCTCCAGAAACAATAAATCGGTTCCTCTCTGCCGAAAGCGCATGGATCTCACTGCGCCTTCTAGCTGAGGAAGCTGCCAATAGAAAGACCGCCTTTAGAGTCAAATGCTTTAGACTAGCCGAACGCAACGGTTCGAATGGGTGCTTGGCCAGTACATTAAGCACTAAAGATAGACTCCAGGCTGGAATGACTACCGGTTGTCTCGGGCGGAGATTGCTCATTCCCTTCAACATCACGTTTAACTGGGCCACCTCTGGACTATCCCTGTTGGCTAGACAAGGGATAACTGATGCCAAAGCTGACTTGTATCCAGCAATTGTGACGGGAGCTAGTCCTGTAAAGAACAGCTCACAGAGAAAGTCTGCTATTTGCTGAATAGTGGATTGAAAGGTATCAATACCCTTTTCTTCACACCAGTCTGCAAATCTGTTAACCTTGTTGTTATATGACTTGAAGGTTGACCTCCTTCTCGCAGCCGCGATGAAATCAGCAGCCTGTCGAGAAAAGCCTTCCGACGTGGAACGTTGTTTGACAACATCCACGCAGTCAATTTGAACATTTCGGGACGCTCGTGTAGGAAGCGTCCCTTGGCCTGGGAGATTATGTTCGGAATCTCGGCCAACTGCACAGGATTTTCCACCAGCAGATCCAGAAGATCCGTGAACCACGCCCTGCTCGGCCAATACGGCGCTATTAGCAGGACCAGACACGGTTCCTCCCTGACCTTCACCAATACCTTCGGTTGAAGAATGGTGGGCGGATACGCGTAAGCGTGCATCCCTCTCCAGCTTATCGCCAGAGCGTCTGTATCGACGGCATTTGGATCTGGAATCGGCGAGACATATGTCATGATTTGAGCATTTTCCTTTGTGGCGAACAAGTCCACGTTGGGTTTGCCCCAATGCTCGAAGATCCGTCGTAGAACTGGAGGGTTGAGGGACCATTCTGTTGGCAGGATTCTCTGTCTGCGAGACAAAGCATCCGCCAGAATGTTCAATCGGCCAGGAATATGAGCTGCTTTCAAAACAACCGAGTAATTCCTGCACCATTGAATCAAGTGCCACACCCTGTTGCACAGGGTGGGCGACCTGGTCCCTCCTTGGCGATTTATATATGATACTACTGTCGAATTGTCCGACCGTATCAATATCACCTTGCCCCTGATCATCGGAAGGAACTCTTCCAACGCCAGTTCCACTGCCATCATTTCCAACAGATTGATATGCAGCTGACTCTCCGGGAGAGTCCATGTGCCCGAGACCTGGTGTTCTCCCAGGCAGGCACCCCACCCTTCCAGCGATGCATCCGTGTAAACGGACAGCTGGGGGTGGGGTAGGTGCAGCGAAACCCCTATTAGGAGATTCTGACGCTGTTTCCACCATAGAAGATGCGATATTATCGGCTCCAAAACTGGCACCAGTTTTGACAGGGGTTCTGTTCTCTGTTTCCACAGAGACATCAGATACAACTGGATAGGTCTTCGCATTAGAGCAGCGTACGGGATAACCTGCTCCATGGAGACCATCATGCCCAGCATCCGAAGGAACCGCCTCGCCTGAATGTGGTTTCCCACTCGAAAACTCCCGAGGATGGCTAACAGAGACACCACTCTGGGCTCTGACGGGTAAACCCTGCCCTCCTCGAGGTCGAATCGCATCCCCAAATAAACGAAATGTTGAGTGGGTGTCAACTCGGATTTCTCCTCGTTGACTATCCAGCCTAGATCTGAAAGTAACTTCAGAGTCAGAGCAGTATCCACGTTCAACCTGGCTGCCGAGTCTGCCTTGAGCAGCCAGTCGTCTATGTAGGTGTGTAGCGCCACGTTCTCTTTTCTGAGAAACGCTGTCACCGCAAGGACCACTCTTGTGAAAACCCTCGGAGCTGTCGACAGGCCAAACGGGAGAACAGTAAACTCCCATATTTGATTCTGAAACGCAAATCTCAGAAACCTGTGCCAACTCCGGTTCATAGGAATGTGGAAATATGCATCTTTCAGATCGATCGACACACACCACATTCCCTTCCTCAATCCTGCCATTACCGACCTCGGCTTTTCCATCTGGAACCGAGGCGTATGGATAAACCAATTTAGAGAGATTGAGTATGGGTCTCCATCTCCCCGTGCTCTTGGGGACAAGGAACATATTTGAATAGAAGCCCGGAGTGTTCTGGTTCGCTGGGTTTATTGCTCCCTTCAGAAGCAAACCCGACACTTCGTTTTGAACGGCTTCTAACTTGTCTGGGTCCCGTAGTACGGGTGTCCAGACAGGTGCCAAAGACAGATTCTGCGGTGGAAAGTCCCACCACTCCGGCATGTACCCCTGGGATAACCATCCCGGGACCAGACTGTCTGACGTCACACCTCGCCAGGCCTCGACGAAACGCATGAGCCTTCCACCCACCATAGACGCCTCGACGTCTAACGGGGTTGTCCGGCTCGCAGTCCGCCCCCCCACCCCCCCCCCCTTTCTTAACGAGAGAGAGAGAGAGAGAGAGAGAGAGAGAACCATTTCGTTCTAGGCACGACGGGTATAACTGGCACCGCTGTTCCTGTCGCACAGGCGCGGTCCAGACGGATATGAAGGGAGCTCTCGTACCCTCAGGTACGATCCGCCCCTTCTGTCCGCCCTTTGAGGACTTACCCTTCCCCTTGCCCTTCCCGCCTCTAGGGCGGTCAGGAGCAACCTTGGGGAGGGTAGGCGCCTCTACAACCTTCCTGGCTTTCTTCGCCGGCGGCGGCTGAGAAAAGCCAGCTGAAGCAGAAGTCGTGCCATGCCCTTATGCTTCTTCTGCTTCTTTGAAGGTTGTCCCGCTAGCGGTTTCCCTACAGCCCCTAGTGCGTGCGCTTGCCACGGGAAGACTGCCCTGCAACTTTCGGAAGCAGGGATGAAACCAGCGTGGGAAGGACGCTATGAAAGAAGCATAGCAGGTCCAAACCACGCCGGAGGTGCCATCTCAGCCTCTGGTTGCAGACGTGGCGCGGCCCCAGGGGCCGAAACGGACGCTCCACGATTTACTTTCGGACCGCCTAAACACCCCCATCCCCGTCAGACCCTGCCAAGTCCTTCTGGGAAAGGAACTTGACCATCATATCGGACGACCACACTGCACAAATATTACACCTATTATCAAGATTACCATTTGTCCATCTAAAGCAAACATGGTCCTTGAACAAGACCCTCACAAACTTATGGCACTCGTCACATGATGGCGGGGCTTGCTTGGCCTATAAATAAGCACAAACCCACAATAAGCAAGCGGAACGAAACAGGAATGGAAGGCAGACAAATAATTTTCAAATAAATTTGACCATAAATTAATGTTACCCCTCCAGCACCCCACCCCACAACGTTACAGCAAAGATCGCATTGATTATGACGACAAGAACGAAACGGGCAATATACACCCATATACTGATCATGCAGGATGTATAAACGGAACCAGGAACCATATCGCATAGCATTCGGGGTATATTTACTAATCAATATAAATTATACTCTCAACAAAGGCCAAAACGATATCTGATGAAACAACAAAATGTAAACACACTGCTGTAGAACACGGTAAAACCGCAGACCACTGCAAACAGATCGTGATAACACGCAAAACTTGAAAATTCCAAAGTTTTTCTGTTACCAATTACAATATGCAGCACCAAGTATCAGATGCGCGAATTAATGAAACATTTTCTTCACATAAAAATCTGAGATAACTCGGGTGTGATGTCACCCGCTCGAATCATACGGAGAACGACGTCAGCCGATTTTCGTGTTAAACCCCATATAGCCAACACCATATTTCATATCTGCCGATCGCTTGTTGGGGTTAAAGGAAGGCGACCAATCTGGCATATTTGGTTGCTAACACGCGTTCCAGATTCGGGGTCAGAAATTGGAACATGCGAAACGGATGAAATTTTGAACACCTAAGTCTTTTAACTATGGAATAACATGGAATTATACAACCTGGATATCATTGGCTCCTTCCATGGTAATCCAAATAATCCTTATAGAGCGCACACAAAACTATCACTATCACAGAAAAAAGAATTAGAAACTTTAATAAAAGCCAAAGAACTTCCAACTGCAAAAAAGCATGTAGCTCTTGTTGCTATGCAAACAAGAATGAGCTTCAAGGCAAATGGGTACTCGGCTGTTGGGAGCCGAGTACCCAGTTCCTGGAGCCGGTAAAGCTTACTAAGTCTATATAGTCCTAGGGCCAGCTATCCAAGATAGCTTGTATCAGAAGTAATAGAATGGTGAGTATTGATCCAAGGAAAAGTGGCAAACCAACCCAAACCAGGAGAAACAGTACACTTAACATTAACAAAACCGTCACAAGTCTGTACTGTGTACTGTGAACATTATTAGTATGTCCAGAAAGTGGGAAGATATGGCTGGATAATAATTGACAATTTTACGTGAGAATGTTACTTTCTGGAGGAAAGTTCGTTTAATTCTTTAATGCTCAAGCCGGCCAAAACCTCATGTGGAATGTCCATTTACAGGCCAAGGGAATACAATTTTTGAAAATTTACCACTGGAATGACTAGCTCGATAACAGCCAGTAATTCTAATGAAAAATTTTCAAAATTGTAATATTTAAATTTTCTTGTCCAAATATGACCATTAAAGGGTTAATATCCATTACTTCCTATTTGAATACCATGTTTCCGTTTCAATAAATTCCAAATGCTTTGCAGAAAGAACGTAATTTTCCATTGATTTCCCTTTGAAAATCAATTTTATGTCGCAAAATACCGATTCCATGGATTTCGTTTGTTTTCTTGTATTGCGAAAACGGTTTAACCACTGTCCCAGGCTCGCTAATAACTCTACAAGTGTTCTCCCAGCCATGTTTGGAAATCGGCCTAGTGGTTAATCATGCTCCAGTCATGCCTGTAATCTTTCTATTTCACAGGCAATTTCTGAAAATCCAAGTATATTAATCAAATTTTATAAATTCTGAAGCCCATCAACACTTGACTAGAATCCTTCAAGCAAAGTTAGGTTGAAATGAGTTCTTATTTGAAATCGTTTTAACCGTTTAATGGCTAAATTTGGTCATGGTTAACCCTTTAATGGCTAAATTTAGTCAAGAAAATCTCAATATTTGCTAAATTGATTGTCCATTTGTAGACCAAGGACTATTTTTTACCATTTATCACTGGAATAAACGACTCGATTACTGAGTCTGGCTTGATTATCGAGCCAGTCATTTCAGTGGTAAATTTTTTTAGTCTTCGCTTAGCCTGCAAATGGACATGCGGCTGCCTCAAGACCCCTGCAGGGGCTGGTTTTGGACGGTTTGGCCATGAACGGGTTAAATTAGCAGTGGTTAATGATTAGCCTTTTCAACCAATTTCTTGTCAGGACAGTTTCTGACATCAACGATCGCAAGAAAACTGAACAATTAAATTTCTGAAGCTTACAAACCTAGAAACATGCTCTAGATATCCCAGCCAAGTGTGGTTGAAATGGGCCTGGAAGCTAATGACATTACTGAGTAGTAAGTAATCTTAGTTGATTCAATGGACATTTTTCAAAATGGGAGATGTTGCCAAAGAAATTGACCAATCAAATAGAATGCAGGAAATGTCAATTTCCCTTTCTCCGAGATCTAACAATACTCACCATTCTGTTACTTCTGATATACAGCTGGCCTTGACAGCGGCTCTAGGATTATAGACTTAGAAAGCTTTACCGACTCCTGGGAACCGGGTACCCGGCTCCCCACTGCCGAGTACCCGTTTACCATAGAGCTCATATTGTTTGCATAGCCACCAAACAAGAGAAAACTATGGCTTGCCTCCGTGGGGCTGGGAGGCTGGGTCCGTAACAGAATGGTGAGTATTGTTAGATCTCGGAGAAAGGGAAATTGACATTTCCTGCATTCTCCTTCGATCAATACTGACCATTCTGTTACTTCTGATATACACCAGATTTGATCAGTAACCTGGTGGGAAGGGGCAAGCCATACATGCTAATTTTGCCCCTTGGAGAAAGATTTTAGACTTCAAACTTGACTAACGGAGACCTAAAAGGACCGTCAAGTTCACGGAACCGAATCACATTCGCGTCACAGCCCCCCCCCCCCCCTTTTTCCTCCTAAGAAAAGGGAGAGAACTAACGAACATGTATCTCGCCTGAAACACCAATATGCCAAGAGGGTTAACTACTCCCTGCATATCGCTTGTATTAGCCTGGGAATGAGCATGAATATATAAGATGAATGAACATGATACATATACATAATACAAAAAACTCTCACTTGTTGAATTACCTTATGATAACAGGACTTCAGACGTACCGCCTACAACCATACACCGGTTCGGCCATCAGTGACACAATCTGGTTGACATCCTCTCGCTTGACCATGCCTGCTTTAGGTTCTTTTCTTACCTAAGTGAAAAAAGGGGAAAAGCAGTGTGGTCACTAACTATCGTTTCAAAACAGCTAAAGCGAGTGGATTGGCTGAGTCTGACACATCCCTCATATAGTAATCCGTAAATGAGGACTCACAGTGCCATTGTGCAACGGCCATGATGTCTAACATCGTGTGCCCTTACGCCCTGCACCTGGTGCCCAGTCGCCATCTCATGAGTAGTCTGAATGCATTCGACCACCCAACGAGAGATAGTATCCATGGATGCGGCGCCATAAGGCTTTTTATGGCAGATCCACAAATGTCTATCGTTCGACCGTAACGAGTCAGTCCGTTTCTTGTACTTAGTCAAAGCACGGACCGGGCACCAGACACTGGCATCACGATCAAACCTGGTTAACTTCGGTATAATGATCGGTTTGCCGGGATATCTTAAAGATTGGTTCTTTGACATAAATTCTGCTCTTGGCAGAAGACGCAGACCTTCTCCAGAAACAATAAATCGGTTCCTCTCTGCCGAAAGCGCATGGATCTCACTGCGCCTTCTAGCTGAGGAAGCTGCCAATAGAAAGACCGCCTTTAGAGTCAAATGCTTTAGACTAGCCGAACGCAACGGTTCGAATGGGTGCTTGGCCAGTACATTAAGCACTAAAGATAGACTCCAGGCTGGAATGACTACCGGTTGTCTCGGGCGGAGATTGCTCATTCCCTTCAACATCACGTTTAACTGGGCCACCTCTGGACTATCCCTGTTGGCTAGACAAGGGATAACTGATGCCAAAGCTGACTTGTATCCAGCAATTGTGACGGGAGCTAGTCCTGTAAAGAACAGCTCACAGAGAAAGTCTGCTATTTGCTGAATAGTGGATTGAAAGGTATCAATACCCTTTTCTTCACACCAGTCTGCAAATCTGTTAACCTTGTTGTTATATGACTTGAAGGTTGACCTCCTTCTCGCAGCCGCGATGAAATCAGCAGCCTGTCGAGAAAAGCCTTCCGACGTGGAACGTTGTTTGACAACATCCACGCAGTCAATTTGAACATTTCGGGACGCTCGTGTAGGAAGCGTCCCTTGGCCTGGGAGATTATGTTCGGAATCTCGGCCAACTGCACAGGATTTTCCACCAGCAGATCCAGAAGATCCGTGAACCACGCCCTGCTCGGCCAATACGGCGCTATTAGCAGGACCAGACACGGTTCCTCCCTGACCTTCACCAATACCTTCGGTTGAAGAATGGTGGGCGGATACGCGTAAGCGTGCATCCCTCTCCAGCTTATCGCCAGAGCGTCTGTATCGACGGCATTTGGATCTGGAATCGGCGAGACATATGTCATGATTTGAGCATTTTCCTTTGTGGCGAACAAGTCCACGTTGGGTTTGCCCCAATGCTCGAAGATCCGTCGTAGAACTGGAGGGTTGAGGGACCATTCTGTTGGCAGGATTCTCTGTCTGCGAGACAAAGCATCCGCCAGAATGTTCAATCGGCCAGGAATATGAGCTGCTTTCAAAACAACCGAGTAATTCCTGCACCATTGAATCAAGTGCCACACCCTGTTGCACAGGGTGGGCGACCTGGTCCCTCCTTGGCGATTTATATATGATACTACTGTCGAATTGTCCGACCGTATCAATATCACCTTGCCCCTGATCATCGGAAGGAACTCTTCCAACGCCAGTTCCACTGCCATCATTTCCAACAGATTGATATGCAGCTGACTCTCCGGGAGAGTCCATGTGCCCGAGACCTGGTGTTCTCCCAGGCAGGCACCCCACCCTTCCAGCGATGCATCCGTGTAAACGGACAGCTGGGGGTGGGGTAGGTGCAGCGAAACCCCTATTAGGAGATTCTGACGCTGTTTCCACCATAGAAGATGCGATATTATCGGCTCCAAAACTGGCACCAGTTTTGACAGGGGTTCTGTTCTCTGTTTCCACAGAGACATCAGATACAACTGGATAGGTCTTCGCATTAGAGCAGCGTACGGGATAACCTGCTCCATGGAGACCATCATGCCCAGCATCTGAAGGAACCGCCTCGCCTGAATGTGGTTTCCCACTCGAAAACTCCCGAGGATGGCTAACAGAGACACCACTCTGGGCTCTGACGGGTAAACCCTGCCCTCCTCGAGGTCGAATCGCATCCCCAAATAAACGAAATGTTGAGTGGGTGTCAACTCGGATTTCTCCTCGTTGACTATCCAGCCTAGATCTGAAAGTAACTTCAGAGTCAGAGCAGTATCCACGTTCAACCTGGCTGCCGAGTCTGCCTTGAGCAGCCAGTCGTCTATGTAGGTGTGTAGCGCCACGTTCTCTTTTCTGAGAAACGCTGTCACCGCAAGGACCACTCTTGTGAAAACCCTCGGAGCTGTCGACAGGCCAAACGGGAGAACTGTAAACTCCCATACTTGATTCTGAAACGCAAATCTCAGAAACCTGTGCCAACTCCAATTGATCGGAATGTGGAAATATGCATCTTTCAGATCGATCGATACACACCACATTCCTTTCCTCAATCCCGCCATTACCGACCTCGGTGTTTCCATCTGGAACCGAGGCGTATGGATAAACCAATTTAATGGCCTGAGATTGAGTATGGGTCTCCATCCCCCCGTGCTCTTGGGGACAAGGAACATGTTTGAATAGAAGCCTGGAGTGTTCCGGTTTGCTGGTTTTATTGCTCCCTTCAGAAGCAAACCCGACACTTCCTTTTGAACGGCTTCTAACTTGTCTGGCTCCCTTGGTACGGGTGTCCAGACTGGTGCCAAAGACAGATTTTGTGGCGGAAAGTCCCACCACTCCGGCATGTAACCCTGGGATAACCATCCCAGGACCAGACTGTCTGACGTCACACCTCGCCAAGCCTCGACGAAACGCATGAGCCTTCCACCCACCATAGACGACTCGACGTCTAACGGGGTTGTCCGGCTCGCAGTCCGCCCCCCCCCCTTTCTTAACGAGAGAGAGTGAGAACCATTTCGTTCTAGGCACGACCGGTATAACTGGCACCGCTGTTCCTGTCGCACAGGTGCGGTCCAGGCGGATATGAAGGGAGCTTGCGTACCCTCAGGTACGCTTCGGCCCCTTCTGTCCGCCCTTTGAGGCCTTACCCTTCCCCTTGCCCTTGCCCTTACCACCTCTAGGGCGGTCCGGAGCAACATTGGGGAGGGTAGGCGCCTCTACAGCCTTCCTGGGTTTCTTCGCCGCCGCCGGCTCCGAAAACCCAGCCGAAACAGACGTCGCAATAGGCCTGGCTTTCGCCTTGCCCTTATGCTTTTTCTGTTTCTTTGAAGGCTGTACTGATAGCGGCTTACCCATAGCCCCTAGTGCGTGCGCTTGCCGCACTAGCTCTAGCTGTAGATTTACCGCTAACCGATTCTGCGCAATACTGGCGGTGTCCTCTAAGATGGCCCGCGCTTGGCCACCAAAGATGCTAGGCCCTGTCAGGGGCGTCCCAAGAAGACGCTCCTTGACTGCCGTAGCCGGACGCATATGGTCAATGACCATTTGCCTCCTGGACTTCGTCACACGCGCTTGCACCCTTGCCAATGCGTCCATTGACAGCACCAAGCCATCATTAACGCACGATAGCGCCACAGGTGGCACAGGGTGGCCTGCCCCCGCTTCAGCCCACACCGACTGAAGTAGACGATAGGAGTGATTGACAGCGCTCATGGCTGCCCTCACACCCTCATCGCATAGGGCCAGGACTTCTTCCTGGTGTACCTGGGCCTTATCCACTAGTGCCGGACCGGGACCACCCGAACCGGCACTCTGGACGCCCAGTACCCATCGGTCATCCTCCGTGACCGACGGGACTACACCATACCTGTCGTATTCACCCCGCGGAATACGGCACCTTGCCCGCACCTCCCTGGAGGCCGCAGGGAGCTGACCCTTGGTCATTAGTTGTTTACTATAAATAGCATCCAACAAATCAATGAACCGTGGATCCAGTCCCACTGACTGGATCCGGGCCGCGGGCAAAATCCCCGTCCTAATCGACGCAACCGACGGACGGGGCGCATCTTCATCGGCCGTGGCCGAAACCACAGACGGGTCAACTCTGGCTAGCCACGCCAGAGCATCAGACCAGTCTAACTCCGAAGAAGATACTCCCGCAAACACGTCACCCGTTGACATGTTTACGGGTCTGCCAGCCATGGCCGGGAGGCTGACACGCCAGGCACTCCGCTACCACATGGTTCCGCCGCCACCCCATGAAACACTCCGGTCCATGGGGTAGGTCCGCACGGAAAACCGTACGGACCCGTAACCGTCGCGGAACCATAGCCGGCCACGGGCGCCAACGGCACCCCAT
Organism: Chaetoderma sp. LZ-2023a; assembly: GCA_034401795.1. NCBI lineage: Eukaryota > Metazoa > Mollusca > Caudofoveata > Chaetodermatida > Chaetodermatidae > Chaetoderma > Chaetoderma sp. LZ-2023a. The sequence goes on from CM067374.1 coordinate 66,875,055, forward strand.
GTCCGGCTGCCGGACCAGGCGAGATAGGTGAGTACCACGCCTGGCCCGGCACACCGGTTCCCCTGACGGCTGGTGACAAACCAAGCCGCGCGGAACCGGTGCACGGTAACGGATTGGCCTCAGCCGCAGGCGGAGCCGCTGACCTGGCTTGCGCCAAACCAGACAAATGGAGGCCGGTTCCGTCCAGGACGGAATCAACCTCCATATTCTCCACCTGCGGCTTCACGGGCCGCAGCAACCTCTCCTCCTCGGCCTCATCGTCTTCAGACTCCGAAGAGCCGTCACTAGACGAATAAACCGTGGAGCCGTCCTGGCGGACGGCTCCCACACCTGACGGACCGGCCACCGCTACTGGACCACCCGGAGGTGGCCGCAGAGACAGAACCCGTCTGGCCGAAGCCAGACGGACCCGCCAGGGGGCCGTACGAGACGGCCCCCTCGGTAACCAGTCCAGAATCCTGTCCGAAGACAGGATCCGTACCAGGCATGGGGAGAAACTGCCCCCCCAACCTTTGGTAGCAGGGACGACACCAGCGTGGGCAGAACGCTATGCAGAAAACCCTGCATAGCCGGACCAAACCACGCCGGCGGTGCCATCTCCGCCACCTCCAGCTGGGGACGTGGAGCACCCCCACCGGCCGAACCGGGCGCTCCACGATTTCCTCTCGGACCGCCTGACCCCGCGTCAGACCCAGCCTAGTCCTTCTGGGCAAGGAACTTAACCATCGTTTCGACGGACCACACTGCACAAACATTACACCTATGATCTATATTACACAGGGCACACCTAAAACAGACATGGTCCTTGAACATTACACGGACAAACTTATGGCAGTCGTCACATGATGGCGGGGCTGGCTTGGCCTATAAAATAAGCACAAACCTACAATAAACAAGCGGAACGAGACACGGATGGAAGGCAGACAATTAATTTTCAAATATTTTGACTCATAAATTAACCGTAACCTCCCGCACCCCACCCCGCCACGTTACAACAACGATCGCATTGATTATGACGACAAGAACGCGGCGGGCACAACACACCCATAATAGATCCTACAGGATGTGTAACGGCTCCAGGAATCATATCGCATAGCATTCAGGGTATATTTACTAATCAATATAAATTATACTCCTAACGAACGCAGCACGATATGTGAAGAAAACAACAAAATGTATAACAACTGCTGTCTCACACGGTAAAACCGCAGACCACGCATCTACTCAAGAATTTTGAAACCACCGATCATTGCAAACCGATCGTGATTGCACGTAAACTTGATCATTCTAAAGTTTCCGGTACCATTTTTAGTACGCAGCACCCAGAACAAGATGCGCGAATAATGAAAAAATTTTTCTTCACATAAACATCCGAGCGACCGGGTGTGACGTCACCCGCTCGGATTCTACGGAGAACGACGTCAGCCGATATTCGTGTTAGAAATACCGTAGCAAACACCTATTTTCATATCTGCCGATCGCCTGTTGGGGTTTAAAGAAGGCGATCGTCTGGCATATATCGTTGCTAGCACACGTCCCAGATTCTATGGGGTTAGAAATTGGAACATGCGACACAACGAAATTTAGAGACCTAAGTCTTTGAACTATGGATATAAAGAACAATACAACCTGGTTATCTTGGGCGGTATTCTCCATAGTCCTTAGTTATCCTTTCAGAACACACAAACTATCACCGATTAAAGACTAAAAAACACTAAAATCCTTAATGCGAAAAGCATGTATTGCACTTGTTGCTATGCAAACAAGAATGAGCTCTATGGTAAACGGGTACTCGGCAGTGGGGAGCCGGGTACCCGGTTCCCAGGAGTCGGTAAAGCTTTCTAAGTCTATAATCCTAGAGCCGCTGTCAAGGCCAGCTGTATATCAGAAGTAACAGAATGGTGAGTATTGATCGAAGGAGAAGTTGTTGTCTATCTTCTGGTCAAGACTGATTGAAATTATCCAAGCGGTTATCGAGTGGCTGTTAACCATTGAATTTGCTGGACATTTTCGTAAATCAAGGATGGATGTCGAACAAATTTACCAGTTAAATTTTAGTAATGGAGGCCATTAGCCAAAAATCATACATGGGTCAGCATAGTGTTCTTCCACCCAAGTTTATTGGAAACCAAACCAGTTGTTATGAGGTGCCACCTTTTAAATAAACTAATTTCCTGACTTTTTGGAAATCAAAGCTGGCCACCAAATTATAGAATTATTTCTGTAAAAAACAAGACAAACCCAGGTGGACGCCAGCATACCTCTGCACGCACACACACTCAACACCCACCCCCACCTCCCCCCCCCCACCTCCACACAAGTACATCAACCACATGAGTTTCTCATTATACCACTTACACAGTAATTTTAGTGTCAAGAGCTTCGGGATGTATGGACGGACAGATGGGATGGATGGACAGATGGGATGGACCGATGAAAAGGGTCTTAACATTAGGCACAAAATCCATAAAATTAAATAATTCAATATGCCATGTTGTTCTATGTATCAACTTCCCTTGAACAAAGTTTAATCGCACTTAGTTCCTAATCATATTTCCCAAATTTCTGCCTGATCCATTCAGTGGTTCTGGAGATGATGTTTTCGCAAAAACTAGTTCATTCAAGATGGCTGCTGAATAATTTGGCCAATCAAGTTCCCTTTTTAATCATCTCTCAAGCGGATTCGGGGAAGCTTTTTAAAGCTGTTTCTAAAAATTGACCAAAATCCAAGCTTGTCTAAGGATGATGCCTGCTAAATATAATTAAAATCGGCCCAGTGGCTCTTGAGAAGTGGTTTAAAGAACAAGGACAAATTTGTCAAATACCCGCAGCGGTGATATATCTTTAAACGTTTCTGTTGGGTCGCCGTAACCTTGGTCACATTTGACCAAGGTTACGGCGACCCATTTAGAAACAGTGTTGCTGAAAGCTGTTTCTGTTGCACTTTAGTTTTTGGCCGCACAATTGGAATACGTCTTCGGGCCACCAGTCAAACACCAACACAAGTTGCTGCATTAGACTGATGCCGAGTCGTTGCTGTTACCTTATATCCCTTGGCCACAAAATAGGCTACATATCCAGGACACCATGAGCAAGCTTTCACCAAAGTTTGGACAAGATTGCACCAGTATAAACATAGATATTGAAGATTGCATATAAATATCTATTTTGAAACCTGTTGCTAAAAGCTGTGGCTATTGGGCATATACTTCCCTCCAAATTTGAAGATGTTCACACCAGTAGAACCGGAGTTATTCACAAGTGTCTTAACCAGAATTTTTCAAGTGTCTTAAGAACAACAACAAGCATGCCATGCTCGCGTATATGCTTGCGTCTAGACACGTGAGCAAAAAGTTAATGGATGGACAGAGGCCACGAAATGCATGGTCACTTGACCTTTCAGGCCACGTGAACTAATAAGATTTTAAATAATATATATTTTAACCCTTTCAATGTCAAAATTCTGAAAATGTAACTTCTTTGCTATTCATACCATATTCTGTTGAATCCACTTTGAAGTTAATATGCTGACTAAGGCAGCAACACCTCACAATTTCAAAAGATTCAGCAACTTTCCGATATTATTAAAACCTAAAAATTACAAATATCAACCCAATTTATCAGACTACATTATGGATGGCTATATTACTGCAGCAACAAATATCACTACTACTAAAGGCAGAGGCATCCTTTTATATAAAAAAAATCCCTATCATACAGACTGGTAAACACCACCCAAACGTTTAAAGAATGTATCATATGTGGCCTACGATCTGAGCTCGTGAGATCGGTGGTGGTATATAGGAGCCCAAATATCTAACAGTCAAAACCACATAGATCTCTCTAAGCTATTTCAATAAGTGTGTGCCACTAATATGCACACAGTTATATTAGGTGACTTCAATATGCCACACATCAATTGGTCAACATATACATTCACTAGTCATTACACCACTCTTAACCCTGAATTTACACATGATTTTATTGTGAAGTTGTACGTGACTGCTTCATGGAACAAATAATAAACAAGCCAACTCGAGGGCGTGAATCCAACAAACCCTCAATTCTAGCCCTATTGTTCACCAATTACCCCCTCAATTCTAGACCTATTGTTCACCAATTACCCCCTCAATTCTAGACCTATTGTTCACCAATTACCCCCTCAATTCTAGACCTATTGTTCACCAATTACCCCCTCAATTCTAGACCTATTGTTCACCAATTACCCCCTCAATTCTAGACCTATTGTTCACCAATTACCCCCTCAATTCTAGACCTATTGTTCACCAATTACCCCCTCAATTCTAGACCTATTGTTCACCAATTACCCCCTCAATTCTAGACCTATTGTTCACCAATTACCCCCTCAATTCTAGACCTATTGTTCACCAATTACCCCCTCAATTCTATACCTATTGTTCACCAATTACCCCCTCAATTCTATACCTATTGTTCACCAATTACCCCCTCAATTCTAGACCTATTGTTCACCAATTACCCCCTCAATTCTAGACCTATTGTTCACCAATTACCCCGACCTAATATATGATATCCACCATGCTGCACCTCTTGGTAAAAGCGACCATTCTGTAATTGAAACAACCATCCACCTAGATGGAGACACCAATGCCAAGCCAAAGACTAAATTCTGCTATGACAGAGGTAACTACGAAACTATGGCAGCATCGATGAACATAAACTGGACGAAACAACTAGAAGGTTGTATTGACATTGACCATATGTATGATATAATCTGTAGAAAATGTCTGGCAGTTGAGAAGATATACATCCCGGTGAGAAAGATAAAAAATAAGAAACACAAACTTCCACTCGACAGGACTACAAGATCCAAGATAAATAAAAAGAAGTGACTCTGGAAAAAATACTTAGAAAACAATAGTCAGACCACATATGAAGAATACTGCCGGACAGGAAACCAGGTCTGACAGGCTACCAGAAAGGCACTGAAACTATATGAAAAGAATATCTCCCAAAAATGCCAAGAACCATACAAAATTTTGGAATTATGTCCAATCCAAGACAAAAGCGAGGGCTGGGATCCCAGACCTCCAAGTACCTGGTAACGCAGAAGAGGTAAAATTCACAAATAATGACAATGAGAAAGTAGAAGTTTTAGCAGAATATTTCCAATCTATGTATACTATAGAACCGGATGGTGTAGCTCCATCAATCCCTAGTAGGAATTACCAGAATCAACTAACCTCTGTATGCATCACACCTGATATTGTAAACAATAAACTGTCCAAGATTAAAACCTCTAAATCTCCAGGACCTGACAAAATCCACCCCAGATTATTATATGAGTTACGTAATGTTCTTAGTAACCCATTATCCACTCTAATGCATCCATAGATTTAGGCAAAATACCAGAAAATTGGGCTAATGCTAATATCTTTGCTATCTTCAAAAAAAGTGACAGACGAATGCCTGATAACTACCGCCCTATCAGTCTCACTTCAGTGGTGTGCAAAGTAATGGAATCAGTTGTAAAAGAGTCAATTATGAAACACCTAACCGACAACTGTATGCTGTCAGGTAACCAATTTGGCTTTATAAGTGGCCGGTCTACTGTGCTTCAGCTATTAACAGTACTACAAAAATGGTTGGAGGCATTGGATAATGGAGGGATGGTCGGTCATCTACTTTGACTTTATGAAAGCATTTGATAAAGTCCCACACAAACGTCTTCTTAAAAAACTAACCGCATATGGTATTGACGGAAAGCTATTAAAGTGGATCCAATCATTTCTAATTGGGAGGAAGCAACAAGTCGTCATTAATGAAACATACTCCAAATTACTAAATGTGACCAGCGGCATACCGCAAGGTTCAGTCCTTGGCCCACTTCTCTTTATATTGTATATAAATGATTTGCCTGATGCAATTAAGTGTGGGTCAGAAATGTTCCTGTTTGCTGATGATACAAAACTATTCAAATCAATTCTTAATCAACCAGATTGTGATACGCTGCAGCAAGATATAGACTCTACGTGCCTGTGGACTGAAAACTCACTCCTAAAACTCCATCCAGACAAATGTAAAAGTATGAGAATTTCTTCAAGAACCACAGTTCCCCATGTCTACACAATGGACTCTAACCACCATACTCTAGAGTATCACCCCCCCCCCCCCAAAAAAGACATTGGGGTCGTAATTGATGAAAAATTAAGTTTCAACCAACACATAAATGAAAAAATAAACAAAGCCAATCAAATCATGGGACTAATTAGACGCATGTTTAACTACACAGATAAAGACAACTTCAAGCACCTCTTTAAATCCCTTGTCAGGCATCATATCGAATATGCAAACGTAGTCTCGGCGTCTTTCCTCAAAAAACATAAATGCGATTGAAAATGTTCAAATACGTGCCACAAAACTTATCCCAGGAATGCGTAACCTACCATACAACGAAAGACTAAAAGAACTCAACTTAACCAACTCTCACATTCAGAAGACTGCAAGCAGGGTTGGTAAGTTTTGGACACTAGTGGTTTAAACCATGGTTTAAACCAGGTTTAAACCGTCCGCTCAAAATCGGTTTTGGACACCTGAAGTGTCCAAAACTGTCCAAAACCTAAAATCCTGGTCAGAAATATTTCTCCATAAGCTTAAATTATATTTTAAGTTGATTAAAACCTGTTACTACCAGTCAAATTAGTTTCAAAAATATTCAGCAGGGTGTTTTCCTTATAATTGAGACTAGACTGTGATTCAGGGATTAAAACCTGGAGGACATACAACTGAATCTACTAATAGTGCATGTATTTGTCTAAACATTAAGTGCCTGTCTACCTGCTTTAAAATTGCCAACACATATACACTGATCATAAGATCACAGCTCATACATGTAAGTGACAGTAAGTCTGTTAAGATGTTTTTACTACTATTAGCTGACTTAGCCCTGCTAGTTAAGTTTTCTCATTGCTTTTTGATAGCTATCATGGCTATGTTTATACTACAATATTCCTCCGATACATGTTTACACAACTAGCGTACAGTGACTAACCTCTAGGCTGACAATTAATACAATTATCAGCTTATTTCATCACTATATAATTCTACTCCACTTTCTATTAGAAATCAGTTATCAAGTAAATCTTCTTAATTAAGTTCATCTGTTTAGTTCCTGTCTGGATGTTCTCTCAGTATAATATTAACTTTTGATGTTATTTGAAATATTTGATCAAAGATGTATTTTAAGGGTGGTAGGCCTAAGGATCCAATTTGGAAGCATTTCTTAGAAGTTCAGAGTAATGGAAAATCATTTGCTAAGTGTAGAGAATGTAACTTTATATATCTTAATATACAATGTAATACAATTTGTATGTTATTACAGTGTTTTGTTTCTTTTATTGCATTATTACTAAGACTAGTAAGTAAGTATGAATAAGCATAGTACAAATATGCTGAAATTAGTTTTGGACAGTTTAGGACAGGTTATACCAAAATTGGTTTTGGACAGTTCAAAAGCCAACCCTGACTGCAAGGTGATATGATTGAGATATATAAAATACTTCACAACAAATATGATCAACCTCCATCAAACGTCATCAACCTTTTTGACAATAACAGTATTACAAGAGGTCATAGCCTAAAAATTCAGAAAATCAGAGCTAGGTTAAATATCAGAAAGTTTCCATTTCCACTGCGCTGCACAGACCAATGGAAGAAACTACCCGAACACATTATCAATCCACCTTCTATCAACTCATTTAAATCCAGATTAGACAATCTATAGAGTAAACACCCACTGCTATTCAACTTCAAATCTGATTCAATCTTTCATCCCACTTTCTTTAAAGAAATACTAACAAACCATGAATGTGGTGACAAACTACAACTGCATCAGCCATCCAGTATATCCAGCCCAGAACTGACGCCAGAGGCCATTTCATGCCTTCTGTCAGAAGAGGGTTCATGTGAGTTATTGTCTTGAAATTGATATTATGGGTAATTCACTCCATTCATTGATGAAAGGGTTGAACACTCAGTAAGTCAGCCCAAAAATGGCTTGGGAAAAGTGAATTTTCAGATCAAGAAAGGACTTCATAAGACCACTGTAAATGTGGGGTTTTGGCTGGCTTAAGTATTAACCCTAGATCTCCCAGTTATTCAAGCGATATATTTTCAAAAATAATCGTCTCTTGGTCTGAAAATAGACATTAAATTAAGCACAAATATATATATATTATATTTTACAGTAAATTGAATGTCTAGATGAGAACTAATCATTAAATGGTTTTCAATAATAAAAAAAGGCAAATTTTCACACCTCAAGCATGTTTGTCAGGGTAACTAGCCAATTATTAGTCAGGTATTTATGTAATGTTCCACTCCAGTGTCTCCATCAGAAATTTTTGAATTGGAGAAATTAAGTTGTTTTAATGCTAGAGTAACAAATACTGATCTTTATTTTGGCATCTTCGTTGATGTGTAATACATTTTTCCGATTATATTGAAAAAACTTATCTGAAAATTGTTGCCAATTTAGGTTTTCATACAAATTGTTTTAAAATATTTTAAAGAATATTATCTGTAAGTTAACCCAGGTTACAGACATGATGGATGAGAAATCACAAATTCTTTCTGGTGTTAGAATTATGGTATTGAAATATATATCGTGAAACTAATTTGACTGGGAGCCGTTGTTATACTAGGCAGCAACAGATTCATGAAATCTCAAAAATTATTTTTTATTCAGCAGCTTTCCTAAATACCCTATGGAATTAGTTGTCTTGAAACTGAGACAATGGACTATGGGGTTAACCCTTTAAACATCAAATTCGTTTATGGAAATTTCAATTTTCTCAGAAAATGTCAATTTGCAGACCAAGAGAAGACTATTTTTGAAAACTTAACACTTGAATGACTGGCTCGGTCTTCAGACAGTCATTCAAGTGGTAAATTTTCAAAACAAAATCCCAAATATAAAGCATTAGCATGTAATTGATGAAATGCCTTGCCTACTGTCTATCACAAACCCTTTGTCTCCAGTCTCCAATAGTCTCTTGGTCGGCAGATGGGCATTTCTCAATATCACTGCAGAATCCGTTTTTGGCTTATATAAGTATTAAAGGGTTAATACTGCATGTACCATTCTTCAGTTATTTCCTTACTGAAAATAATGTTATTAGTTCCCGAAATTTTTTTCGAAAATAACATGGTTTTCATTTCTTCTGAATTCACAAGACTTGAAAACTAAAATTTTGAAAGTGGCGTTGCTGTCTTAAGACACTATCTTTATTAAAGATTTCCTGATTGAATATATCACAGATAGGTCTAATTGTTGTTTTCTTAGGAAATTCATCTGCAACACCGTTTTAACAACTTGCAGACGGACCAAATGGCCAATAGTGAATAAGCATTTAGAAATTAGTACGTTTCTAATAATTTGAGATTTTTTTTATTTATTGCAGGAAAATGTGATTACCAGAACCAAATCTGTCCTTATGTAGTTCTCCGTTCTTTAATTTGCAGCGGACTGGTAGTGGATCAGAATGAACCGATTCGTCCCAATTGTACTTGAATCCCTTTTCTTTGCCCAAAGGAGTCGCCGGAGTAGGTGGTGGCAGAGGGGTAGTGGGAGTCTTCAGGCCCGACTCGCAGTGATCAGAAGGCACCGTCAACGCTGCTTCGTTGAATGATTGTTCATGAATAACGATATGAGTGGTTTTCAATCCTGCGTGTACTTCTTGCAGCTGTTCTGGAGTCAGCAATCCCTGCGATGTGGTCACGAAGACTGGGACTTGTTCATCAGTCACGTCTCCGTGTGACGACAAAGTTACAGAGGAAGTGTCTTCAACACTTTGACCATGTGCTTCCTCATTCGGGACTGACTCCTCGGCAAATGCCGAATCTTCGTCACCATTCGGGAGCTCTTCGGAAATGTCAACTTCGCTCATTACGGAAACTTCATTCTTAACAGAGCACACCAAATTTGCGACATCGCTCATAATTATCTGGTGCAATGTCAACTACAATAATCACACCATTTCACAATTTTAATTCCTCAAAGACAGTTAAAAACCACAAAGTATCCAGCGGTTGACAGATGGTCGGCCATTTCCGTGTCTTCACGTAAAATGGCGGAAATTTTTGCAGATCAGCTGATAACCTCCAATCTTATACGACCTAAAATAATTAAACAATTATTGCATTTTGATCAAATTTCCAGAATATTACCTCCATATGTTGTTATCTTAAGTGTTTTATTAAAGAAAACATTTATATACTTTCAAAGCTATAAGTGTCTACCAAAAACAAATATGAATGTTGTTTAGAGACTATGTAAATTTGGTAGGCGATCTTTAGGCTGGTACCCGACTCCTCATTCCCTCGCTGGCGATTCTCTGGCTCAGGATATGGCCACTATAGCGATTATGAGTAATTGGAGTCGGGTACCAGCTTGGCGATCTTGACCTAGGCTGGTACCCGACTCCTCATACCCTCGCTGACCATTCTCTGGTTCAGGATATGGCCACTATAGCGATTATGAGCAATTGGAGTCGGGTACCAGCTTAATCTTGACCCGACTCCATTCGTGTTCTCGCAAGATCTCCTACGCTAAACTGGAGCGAGATAGCACGAAGCTACGGCTGTATATGTTTCATAGAGTTATCTAATACTAGGTCTACCTCTATGCTATGTTTAGATTGGCACAGGATATGTGATATTGTGATTATGAGCAATTGGAGTCGGGTACCAGCTTACTAGCAATCTCGCCCCACGGTGATCTCGCCCCAGGTGGCATGGGGGGCGAGATCGCCGTGGGGCGAAATCGCCTACTTTTAAATCTCATTCAGTATTCTCTCCTTCTGTTCTCTCTGTTCCATTTCTCATTTTATATTATTTTATTCATTTCATTTATTTATTTATTTATTTATTTATTTATATTTATTTATTTATTTATTTATTTATTTATTTATTTATTTATTTATTTATTTATTTATTTATTTATTTTATTTTATTTTATTTTAGTTATTTTAATATATTTTATTTATTTTATTATCAGAGCCTATATTTCACGCGTCTATGGGCTCGCCCATGCATGTCTTAAATCTCTTAGATCTATCAACACAACATCAATAGGCCTGTATTTGTAAAAATGGCGCGATATGGTTTTCATTCATTTAATCACTGATCAAGTAGTTGAGTTAATGACGTTTGTGTCGAACAATCATGGTGAGATAAAATCACCACGTGACCATTCTATCCTGCAACAAGACGTTGGTGCATTAGAATGTTGGGCATCTGACTGGGGCATGCAATTCAATGCAAAGAAATGTTACATACTAAGTGTGAAAAACAAGTTTCAGCACTACTACAGCTTGGCAACACCATCCTACAGCAGATCACTATAATAACCCATACCTCGGTATCCAATTCTCGGAAGATCTTAAATGGACAACGCACATAGGCAAAATTACAAGCAAAGCCAATGCTACACTTGGCTTCCTTCGACGGAACTTAAGGAGCTGCCCCACATCATGCAAGAAGAATACCTATCTATCACTTGTGCGATCCATACTTGAGTACGGCGCCATAATCTGAGACCCATACCTCTAATCAGAATCGACCAGTTAGAAAAAACTCAGACAGGCAGCAAGATTCATCACTGTTGACTACAAGAGCAGACCCCCAGGATGTGTTACCCAGATGCTGCACGACCACGACCTAACATCATTACAAGAAAGGCGTAAACAATTACGATTGACATTCCTATTCAAGGTGGTTGAGGGGTCGATCCGACCATCCCTTGACAACCGAACGTCCAAGAAGAGCTGTTCGCACACGCAAATTCGAAGGCTACCTAGCAAGTAACATCCTCGAAAAGTAGGTCACAAACAACTCTAAATGTTTTTGTGTACCACCAGCAAAATCTGAACTCTTTAAACATTAATTTTTCGTACAAACAGTACTAGACTGGAACCATCTAGATGGCAATTGTGTTTGTGCTACAACTGTTGACAGTTTCCAGTCCTCACTCCATAGTAGACCACCTGTATAATACTAAACGCACTCTCTCATCCGTTGTGTTATGCCAGTATTGGTCCTACAACATACTTCATACAGACACAGATACAGGTTGTGGGTGTTAATCAATTGTGAACAACACTAATTAGCTATTTGAATCAATCACTTAACTTAGTTACTGTAATAGGCCTAAGTGTAGTAGTAGTAGTAGTAGTAGTAGTAGTAGTAGTAGTAGTAGTAGTAGTAGTAGTAGTAGTAGTAGTAGTAGTAGTAGTAGTAGTAGTAGTAGTAGTAGTAGTAGTAGTAGTGTTATTGGTGCAATTAAGGTAGTAGTAATCAAGGTAGCATGTATGCTATTAGTACATTTTGAAACTTTTTGATGCTACTGATCATTAATTCTAATTTCCAATTCAATCAATCAATCAATCAATCATAATCTATATATCCTGTTAGAAGGCCTATCACAGGTTGTTTGGTTTGTTGTTTTTTTATCTGCGGGTAGTAGTTAGCGTACCGGTTTTAATAGTTGGTCTGATACCAATCAAGCTTTATATCGGCTGCAAGGTAATCATAGTATAATGGTTGAATCTTCCATAACTTATCCAGCCTAGATTCAAAAGATAATATTGTTTGGGCTTCAACTACGTGTTGTGGTAGGCTATTCCATAAGTCTATAACTCGATGTTTGAAAGAGTATTTTTGCAAGTCGAGTCTTGCTCTTGGTTAGCATAACTTTAGACTATGACCCCTAGTTATAAGATTTTCTCTTAACTGAAAAAACTCACAGATTTCTGGGTCATATTTTTTAGATAGGATTTGTAGGCCTCTATCATATCCCCCTTTTTCTTCGATGTGCCACAGTTGGTAAATTGAGTATTTTAAGTCCGGCTTCATATAGCTTAGGTATGATAGGCCTGGTACTACTTTAGTTGTGCGTCGCTGTACATTTTCCAGAAGGTATATATGTTTTCTATAATGAGGACTCCATGCCTGGTGTGCATATTCGACACGAGGCCTTACCAATGATGTGTAAAGTGTTTTGAACAATTTTATGTCTAAATGCAGAAATGGGCGCTGGATAATTCCCATGATTACGTTTGCCTTGTTGACCTTATCGACAATATGTTTTTCAAAGGTAAACTTATCTTCAATGATAACACCATCTATTTCAGTGTTAGTGAATTCCATAGGTGTACCCTCTTTTAGTAATCTGTAATTGTACTCTTCTAAGGATGATTTACGAATTCGCATGCATATACATTTCTCTGCATTGAATTGTAAGAGCCACTTATCTGACCAGTCCCCTAACAAATATATATATATATATATATATATATATATATATATATATATATATATATATATATATCTGATTGCATTTTTAATCTCTCTGATGTAGAGTTTATTTCCTGAAACAACTTTGTGTCGTCTGCATATAAATATACGTCACTGCCATTTTTTATACAATTGGGTAGGCCGTTCATATACAAGATAAAGAGAATAGGTCCCAATACAGAGCCCTGGGGGAATCCCACTGTATAAGGTTTCCATTCTGAGTGTTCTTCGTTAATTATGACTCTTTGTTTGCGGTCTGATAGAAATGATTTAATCCAACTCACAATTTTAGACCCTATATTGTATTGGGCTAATTTGTGAACAAGTCTCCCACGAGGCACCTTATCAAACGCCTTTAAAAAGTCAAAATAAGCGATGTCAACAGTCCCTCCCCCATTGAGAAATTGTGTCCATTTGTCTATAACATGTAATAGCTGTAATAAAGTTGATCTACCCGGGATGAAACCAATTGGTCGTTTTTTGACATGCTATCTCTCCCATAGGCCTATATACGCTTATGGCTCTACCCAGAGGGGCGTGTTCAGGAAACGAACCCAGGACGGGCGGCGCGTACCCATCTCAGCTGATACGGCCGGTATCCGACCGGTCAATCCGAACTACACCACCCCCTCTTAGTTTTCATTCATGGCAAATGATCGTGCATGGCGGACCGACGCACGGATGTACGCTAGGTGGGAATTATAGACTTCCATGGTAAGGCCATGGCTGGAGAGGAGTAGTGATGCATTAGACGCGTATTCAAGAGACAGAGCACATAGGGGTGCCAAGAGGAGGGGGAGGAATACTTTATTTTTTAATTTTGACCTGGAATTATTTTTCCAGGCCTTTCTTTTTTTTCTTTCTTTTTTTTTATTACTAACATTATGGTGTGTGCTATAACTTATTTAGTAGATGATTCTAAACAATAGCTCACATGGGTGTTCTCTCTGAGTGCGGGTAATCATGATCTCCACGAAGAACACCCAAGCTCCAACGTACCACAATTTAAGTTTGTAAATATATATAAAAATTTAATAAAAAAGGACAAGATATATATAGATCATGTAACATACCCTAACGAGGTATTTATTTATTAAATCACACCGGAATACTTGCACACCCCGGGTAAATAAAAGGGTACGCAACACATATCACTTAGTATTATCATTATATAAAATATCTATTTGCAGCCCATTATTGCGGTCCGCAACGGGCAGCTCTTGCTGGCCCCATATCCGACTTGACATCTGAGACAGGAAGAAAAATAATTAAAAAAATAAGATATATAATAATAATAACTTAAAAATCGATTTATCAAGCAGCTGAGACTGCATGACGGGATTGTGACGTTATTGCACTGCGGGATGTTCTTACAACATCGGAGTCCGCAGGGCTCAATTCGTGAGACACAACCGGGCACTGAAGTGTGCGGCTGTGTCGGATAATCGTAGTGATCCTAAGGTCGGGTTTCAATTAATCTAACATATATAATAAGAAGAAAAGTATTTTAAAAATAAAGTGATAATTAAAACATTTCCACGAATCACCTATTGTTATTTTTGCTGAATTACATATGATCACACCTCTGCGGCGAAATTTCCCCATTGAGTTTGGGTCCCGTGACTGATGGTGGTGGGTCGCGGTGAATGAACTGTCATTGCTGAGATGCCTTCACTATTATTGGCACTATCCGAAACATCTGAAGTGATGGTGGCGGAAATATGCGCGTCCATAATGTCTCTCACAGTTACCGCTGGTTCTAATATATCCGTCCGTATAGCAGCGGCGGTACTAGTGGTTGCCAATGTTGCTGATGCTGTGATGATGGTAGCTGTCGTGGTGGCTGTTGTAACTGTCATGGTGGTTGCTGTAGCTGTCGTGGTGATGGCGGTGAGCAGTACTGTACACTGAAGTCGTGGTCCGGGAGCGTATACGGCAGTAGACGACATTTTCCGAAACTTAGCCTACTTTAATAGACGACTTACGGTGATGTTAGGCACGGGCTGGATATCCTGTGTGTGGGCGATCCGTCTCTTTCCCGCGTATGGACGTTCCGGCATGGTTCCCTTTCTGATTGCTGGATCAGAAAGGCGAGGAGGCGGATGCTGAATAACACGGGTCAGAGTTACACTAATTGTCACAGGCTGCGACGATCCTGGTCCTTCGTCTATGGAAAGTTCGGGTGGAGATGGAGACTGCGGGTAACTTGGAATGTCTATTTCCGCAGGTGTCTTAATTACTACCGAAATCGGTTGACTGGCTAACACTGTTTTAGACACTATGGTGGCGGGTGTAGTGACCGTAGCCGGATGGCTAATAACCGATGCGGGTGCTGCCGAACTGGATTCTGCAGGAGATTTTCGCTTCTTACTCCGCTTCAGGACTGATGTGGATGAAGTGACTGGGACCGGCATAACGCTTCCAGACGTGGCTGTGGGCAGGATTTAACGTCTGGCTGTCGGTACATTGCTTATGGTAGCCGCGGGAAGAACGATGGCTAATGGGATATCTACGAGTAGTGTTCTTTGTGCTCTTCCCAAGGAACTAACCTCACTTCCAACACACAGTGATGATAACGGAGCACGCGTGTCACCCCATGGCGAGTAGCAGTGTAGAGATACTGGCACGTCACACAAAAGGCTGACTGGAAAAGATGATCCTTATTAACATGAAGGGTGCGGTCGGATTTACTAGTGAAAGTTCTGGTACATGGCTCTCCGCTAGCTAACAACGAGTTACACGGGAAACGTTTTGGGACTGGTACCGATTCTTCTTCAGATGAATCCGATAACGCTAAATCTTCAAGGAGTGACATCTTGTTCCCGCATGGTAGTTGGTTGCGGGAACTTTATTCAAAACCTAATGCCCTATCCCTTCATTGTTTATAACTTTCCAGGCCAAATACAATATTGAACTAATAAGAAGAAAAACAGCAGAATTTGGTTTGCGACACGAAAGAAGCCCAATGCTATGTTCTTCCCTGGTGTCGAGTTTTGACGGGAAGACAAAGTTTCAGAGCACGCTTCCTCCTTTTATACTATTTGGTGACGTCACAGGCGGCGGATGACCACACCTAAAAGTGTTAACAGGTGATTCGGTCATTCTTATGTGAATGTTTCCTCGTTTTCCAGCCTGGACGTCATGGGATTAATTCCTCCCATGTAAAGGGAGTAATTTTAATTATAGGTAGAATGGCTCATTAAACTTGTCTTAATTTTGCGCATTTAACAGCCTTCGATCAACTTAGAAACGTGGTGCTACCTTTTTTGCGGAGCCAAACCTTTTTAATTAGCTTGAGGCGGTTCTCCAGATTGGATGCTTATAAACTTGCCTATTTTAATTTTAGGCTGGCGCGCCCGATGGGGTGTGTGGGAGCCAGGTGACGTCAGCGGTAATCTCGGACTCACCCTCACCACTCCTCCATCACGCTGTGGTAGTTGCGTCTTTGGGTGGCTCTTTTGTTTATAGCGTTTGATCCAACTTACTGGAAATAGCAGTAAATGTCACATGGTTGATCAGAAACGTTTACGCTGTTTATGGCGACAGCCAAAATGCTGTTGCTGAGGTGTAGTCTGTTGCAGAAGCGAGAGATAGAAATATATATGTTACATCAAGAACTTTATAATGTCCCGTATGTGCGCGAGTTCTTTAACATGCATCTTGGTAGGTGTCTGTAATAGGTAGTTCTCAGCCCATGTCGATTATAGACTGGAACGCAAGGAAGAGTAACCTTACTGTCAGATTTTTCATGCCGCTTTACTGGCCCGTGCGCTAGTGATTTGTAGAACAGTAGAGCAGTTGTGTTCTTAATCAAAAATTTAACAGTAATGTTGTAAGTAATTTTGATGCATGGTTTAAACAGATCTATTCATGCGGTAGATCAACGTTACTGTTCCCGTCAAGATAGTTGTGTTTTCTGAGCGGCAGGGCTGGCCAAGCATTCTCCTCAATGGGTAGAACTAGCTACATCCCGGTCTAGACCAAACACATTAGTACCATTTTAATAATGATTAAATCACAGTACAACTCGCAAACATGTGTGCCACAGTTATTACAATTTACAATGCCGTCGTTCGGAGATTGTGATTACAGTCAACCTGAGTGTCTGTGTTTCTGTCATGTTGGTGGTTTGAATCTGATATGCGGGACTGGTTTTCTGTGGATGGTACTTGCGCTGTGGTGAAGGTGATTTGTTTATGGCCGCCAGGTCCGGGAAGGGGGGGGGAGAGGCGGCGTGAATGTGAACTTTATCGAACCCTGAGGGTATTTCACTCTGTAATGGCCGAGCCCGTGGGTGGCACAGAGTTACCTTAGAGTGTAGATGAGCTGTTCGATGCTGTCGTAACTTTGATCAATCCATTGTCGAATTCAACGTTTCGGTAGCAAAATCCTACTCGTGACTGACGACAATGCGGGCATCATGCTCTCTTAATAATATTGACTGTTATTACGTGTAGATGAAGTATATAGATTTAGCTGTTACCGTACGATGTCGGCCAAAAGGGAAGGGGGAGGGGGTGGGAGCATTGGACAAACGTCCTCCCGTGATGCGTACTGTAGATGGCTGTAGTGCATTCCTGATATCCATATGATCAATTCTCCTGTAACTGGATAAGAAGGTGTGTGCGGGAGATTTGTTGGTTGTTGTCTGTTGATGATAATGCTGTTGTCGGGATATCCTGGCTGCTGTATGATGCCAATGTTATAAGCGAAGTGGGCGCATTACAGTTTTCCACGCTGGTGAACACCAAGTCTGTTGTTATTTGTGGGAGGTGTAGTCTGCGGGAGATATTTGTTGCGGGAATATTTATGTCTCTACCAGTAATTAATTAAGGCCAGTAGGTGTTGCTAAATGCCGTTGTTGCCAATGTTGAATGTCTCCATTATGCTGAGTATAACCGAGCAAGTATGTGATGTATGCGCAATGATGAATTGACGCATCCAGTCTTGAAGGCTGGTGTGTTCTTGTAGGTGTTGACGTTCTGTCTGTTGTGTGATGTTCTGACTGCTCACGGGGGAGTATGGTAGGCCAATTGGCTGGGGTGGCCTTTGGATAGGGGGATGTGGTCATCTCCCGTTACACGACGGTTGGTGTCCTGTCGTAATTTTTAGACACCAGAAAAATTCGAGCCAGAGTTTGCTGAACAGGCTGCTTCCCTGCCCACCGCGGGGGGGGGGGGGTAATGGTGGTGGGTGTGGTGCGGGATGCCAGCTCCTCTGATACAGCAGTCTCTCTCATATCTGAAGATTGATGGTCAGCAAACGATGAGTGGAGTGTGAAATGGACTGGGCCGGTGATGTCTGAACTTTGTGTGTAGATAAGGGAAGACAGTTGGATTTGGGGTGGTGGTGCGCTCATGGATAGGGGCAGCGCTTGGGTAGGAATTGGTCTGGCGCTTTGGGGGGCCTTGTCGGGTACACCTCGTTGTACGGTTCTGCGGTTCTAGACACGCCAAGGCTTCATCCCGCCTCTTCACTTCCATGCTATTCACCACATGTTCCACCCCACAGGAAGCATGGCTTTGGTCAGCCTCAGTTTCCACTTGTGGTAACTCTATGATGGGGGGCATAGCATGAAGTGGGTGGGAATGGGAAGAGAGCGGAGGGACAACTTTTCCATCCGGTCCCTTGGACAAAACAAACACGAAATTCTTCAGATACGACTTCGCAGATCGAGTAGACCCGTGCTGAGAAGGGAGAGGGCGAGTACGTATCTCGTCATCGTCGTCAGCATTAGCCATTTGTTCGCCCACGTTCTGGCTTGGTAGAACTGGGGCTGAACTAGCACCGCGGTGCTCTGCGCTAACTGGGGGAATACTGATTTCTGTAGAAATATCTGTCTGGGTACCAGTGTCACGAGAAACGCCCAGTCCGAGCTCTGGTGCTGGGTCATCACTGACACAAGGTTCAAGTCGATCGAAGTGGATGACTGAGGTCAGGCCATCTGAAGCACGGATACGGTAGGTCACGTCCGACGTCTTACCTACTAGCACATAGGGGCCTTTCCACTGGTAACTCAGTTTACTTGGCACGTTTGCAGACCATCGTGAATCGTGTACCCAAACCATTCTTTCTGCTTCATATGGATCGCCATGCACTCTCCGGTCGTGCCATGTCTTTTGCCGCCAGTGTGCTGTAGATAGGGTTTCTCTCACTAACTCATGGGCTTGTTCTACCCTTTGCCGCAAGAGTTTGACATAGAGAGCTGGTGAATTTTTCTCCCCTGGTATTCGTGGCATGGCCTAACATTAACCGAGCAGGGGTGTAGCCCGTGCTGGAATGTTATGAAGTGCAGTAAGCCATGAGCACATACGGGAGCTGTAGGTCCCAATCTCTACAATCAAGGCGTGTTTCCTTGGTAAGCATCTCCGTGAGAGTTCTGTTGAATCGCTCTACCATCCCGTCGCTCCGGGGGTGGTATGGAGTTGTCCTTGTTTTTCACGATATGGAATAATTTGCAGAGCTCTGATATGAGCCAGCTCTCAAAATTACTTCCTTGATCGGAGTGCAACTCATAAGGCATACCAAAGCGGCAGAACATATTGCTGGCCAAGACCTCTGCTACGATGGATGCCTCTTGGTCCGGCAGAGCAAATGCTTCTACTCACTTCGTAAAATAATCTTGCAATACGAGGATGTATTTATTTCCATCATCCGTCGTATTCCGAGCACGTCGATAGCCACTCACTCCAACGGTGCAACAACAATCTTAATTTGTGACGGTGCGATATTGTGTTGGCCAACAGCACGTTTTTGGCATTGGCAACCCATGCCTTGACACTATCGCGAATCCCGATCCAGTGGCATCTCAGTTTTATACGGACAACAGTCCTTTCCACGGCCAGATGCCCGGCGTTATCATGCAGTTGTTTTAATATAAGTTCACGATAACTTTCTAGGACTATTAAATGTTCGTTAAAATATAGAACATTATTTATTAATCGACATTCTTTGAACCGTTGGTAATAATATTTTGCTGTGGTGGATAAAGGTGTTACCGATTCCTTAGGAGGACATACCCATCCTGAATCCACGCATATATATTCCGTGTCTGCATGTCTGTTGTTTGGTGGTATGCGATTTTTTCTAGATGCCACTCTGCGCACTTCAATTCGGGGAACTCTGGAGATGACTGTGTTAACTATGTCACAGTGGCGGCCTCTTCGTGTTCAGCCTCTGTGCTGATTCTGCTAAGGGCATTGGCATTTCCATGCAATTTGCAGGACGGTGAACAACGTTAAAGTTATAGGCCTGCAGGGATTCCTGCCATCTCACTACCTGGCCCTCTGGGTTTTTTTAAGTCTTGAGCCACCGTAGCGAGGCATGGTCTGTACGGAGTGTAAAAGGGCGCCCGTACAGAAAGTGCTTATAATACTTGACGAAATGGACCGCCGCCAATAGTTCTCACTTGGTGGTTGCGTATCTTCTCTCT
This sequence comes from Chaetoderma sp. LZ-2023a, assembly GCA_034401795.1. Classification (NCBI taxonomy): domain Eukaryota; kingdom Metazoa; phylum Mollusca; class Caudofoveata; order Chaetodermatida; family Chaetodermatidae; genus Chaetoderma; species Chaetoderma sp. LZ-2023a. Next base: position 66,895,819 of record CM067374.1, read on the forward strand.
GTTTTATTCAGAGTACGCGAACCATAACCCAACATCTGCTCTGTTCCGTCTTCTGTGACCTGAGATAGAACCGCGCCAATAGCGAAAGCTGATGCGTCAGTGTCTAAGATGAAATCGAGGTTTGGATTAGGGTGAGCAAGAGTTGGGGGGGTCGTCAAGAGTTCCTTCACACTCACTCATCCACTCAAATGGTCGATCTTTCTGGGTGATCTTGTAAAGGGGTGAAGCAATCTCGCTGAAATGTCTGATGTAATGGCGATAGTTCTGGCATAGGCCAAGGAAATTTCGTGTCTCCGTAACTGAAGAGGGCCCAGGCCACTCTGCTACTGCCTTAGTTTTTTATGGCTGTGTAGCCACTCCATCACTGGATATGGCGTGTCCCAGGAACTCAATGCTCTGTCTGAAGAGATGACATTTCTTCGGTTTGAGTTTCAAATTGGCCGTGCGGAAACGGGAAAGCACGGTGTCCAAATTGTTCATGGTTTGCTCAAACGTTGGTCCAAAGACTATTACATCATTGATGTAACAGAGACAGATCTCCCAATGCAGGGTGTTAATACCTGCTCAATGAGTCGTTCAAAAGTTCCGGGAGCGTTGCACAACCCATAGGGCATCTTGCGGAATTGGAAAAGGCCATCCTTACAAACGAATGCAGTCTTTTCCATATCAGCTTCGTCGATGGCTACTTGCCAGTAACCGCGAGCTAAGTCAAGGGTACAAAACCACTTGGCTCCGGACAAGGAATCCAAGGCCTAATCTATCCGAGGTAACAGATAAGCGTCCTTAATGCTAAGATCATTAAGGCAGTGGCAGTCGATGAAAAACTGCAAGGTTCCATCCTTTATGCCTACTAGCACTATATGACTAGCCCATGGAGATGCTGAGGGTTCAATAATACCAGTCTGCAGCATGTTGTGCACTTGTTGGTGTGCTTCCGCTGCCTTATGAATGGGAAGATGTCATACCGGTTGTCGTACAGGAGGATTATTGCCTGTATCGATGGAGTGTCGTACGAGATGAGTTTCTCCGAGATCCATGTCTCCGGAGGAAAAACGATTGCGATACTTATGTAGTAGTTTCCAAATTTCTCGTTTCTGTGATTGCAGTAATCCAATGGTGGGCACGTAGATACAAATCGTGTAAATGTTCGGGTAAATCATCAGTCATTTGCGATGTTGTGTCAGAATGTGCAGGTGATTCCGACGAGATTATGTCCACTAAATGGCCGCAGCATACTCCAGGTTCCAGAGTGATGGGATCTGTGGTACCATTGAACACTCTAAAAGGTATATTTTCCTTATTAGTAGTGTCTTCTATTATTCGGGGACTTGCGCATTGTGAGGCGATCATATAATCAGGATCGGGTTCCAGCATGGCGATGTGTGTGTTGCTTCCTAACTGTGGCGTGGTGGCCCATAAGATTTGTTCCTGTCCTGGCTCAACTGTGGCTGTTCTGGACAATATTACACTGCACATGTCGTATAATGACACTGCCGGTCCAAGAGGTATTCGTCGGCCATGTATGTCGAGTTCCTGTTGTCTGCAATGTATGATGGCTTCGCTGGCACTGAGGAAATCAGAGTCAAGTAGGGCATCATTATGAGTAGAGGAGATGACAACTCACTGTATGAATTGCATCTCCTCTATTTGGATAACTAAATTGACTACACCGGCTACAGGCACACCAGCTCCCATAGCCGTCTGTAGGTAAATGTCTGTAGGCTTAAGGGGAGGCTTCTTATGAGGTTGGATGCTCTCATATAAGCGCTGGTTAAATACTGTGATAGACGGTGGCACTGGTGGAAACGCCACTAAACAGACAGGCACATTTGTATAATACTTTGCGATGTACCTGCGGAAGAGTTTCCAATGATGCGGTCCGCAATAATGGCGTTGGAACAGCATCACTCTGTGTATATTCTGACTGTTCCCGTATTGCTTCTTGTAAGGTTGTGGATGGCTGAGTGAGGAAAGCGCCAATTCGCCGTCCCCGCTGGTGTGAAGACTGCAGTAAAGACGGAGCTGGGGGAAGCAATAGTGGTGGTGTTGTTGCTGTTTCGGTGTAGGCGGTATTAGTGTATACGCGGTGCATACAGGATGATGGATAAGCTCTACCTGTGCAAGCCATTTCCTGCAATGCTTCATAGGATGCTTTGGTAAAGTGCAGAAGAAACAATGATGATGCCAAGGACATGCGTTCCTCCATTTATGTCGGCGCTTGCAGATCCATGAGGCAGAGTGAATCGTTTCTCCCGAATTGCCACTGTCTGTGGATGCAGAAGATGATGCTGGATGGGGTGGTGTTCTGCATACCACCAGAGGACACGGAGAATCTAATGTCTTGGTGGCGGGACATGGTGCTTTCAAAAACGTTGTTTCAGCGGAGGTGCTACAACCTACAACTGCTGTTTTACATAGGAAAGAAGGCTTGTCGTGTGCGGAAAAAGAAGGGGATGTCCTTGCTGAAGATGGGTGGGGGGGCAACGTAGGCACTGACATATGTGAAGCCGTGCTTTTTGGTGTCGGTGTGTAAGTTGCTTTCTGTGGATGATGGGTGGCCACTTAACGTTGTTGCGTGAAAGCCGCAGTTGAGCTGGAAGACAGATACGGGCACAGAAGTGGCTCATTGTGATTCGGTACCCTTAAGAGTTTGACTGTTTCTCTGGTTGTGGCATGCTACGGTCTAGAGCAGACGTTGTAGAGGGAGGTCAGTTAGGACACTGCTCCCTCCAATGTCCTGGCTGACCGCATCCGAAACAGGTGTTCGGTGGCGGCACGGTGCAGGTGGTGTTTGCTGTCCTAAACTTGGTGGTGGCGAGGTTGGCGCTGAGTGTTGTAACTAAATTAGTGAGTGCGGAGATTTGTTTGTTAATCTCTTCTATCCACTCTCTCATGTTGCCATTGTTGTTGTTGTTTTGCTGGTTCCAGTGCCCGGGTGCCCCATTGTACCCTCCTCTACGGGCATGGCCCCTTCTTCCAGGCGCTTGATTCTGACTGGAATTCTGCACATCCAGTGGTGGTGGTGGTGTCTGTGTGGTCGGGGTCGATGATCTGGGGGGGGGGGGGGAGCACTAGTGGGCGGGGTGATAGCTGCACCCTCTATCTCATTGATAGGATGGAGTTGGCATCGGTTATTCTTTTCCGGCTCCAGAAAGTTCTCAATGCGAACTGCAGTTGCCGTTAATTGGGCCAAACTCCCATGGTCACCGAGAAACAGTTTTTCTTTCAGGGCGGGTTCACCGCTTAATGCATCGATGAAGGTGTCCAGATGCAAATGAATCACACCCTCCGTATTGGTGCTCGGATAGGCGTGGGTGACTAGCCTCCTAATTCCGCTAGCTAACTCAGGAAGAGTTTCTCCCGCGCATCATCGGATATTTTTAAGTTGAAGATGACTGGTTTCTCCGAGGGCTGTGTCGCCAAATCGCTCCATCAGTGCTCGTTCCAAGTGTGTGTAGGTGATTGTGTAATCAATTCCCAGATTCGCAAGAACGTGGAGGGCTTTTCCAGAAAGTTTTGCAGCGAGATATTCACCCATTTGTCGATCGTTCCAGCGGTTAGTCCAACTTATGATTTCGAACTGTATCTTATAATTGGTCCAGTCATTCTCCCCACTAAACTCGGGAAGAATGCAGTTGCTGAAATCTGGGTGGTGCGGGTATCTGGGAAGTTGATGAATGTACTGAGGTTGGTCGTGGTGCAGGTTGTGGTAGTGTCGGTGTATCCCATTGATGCTGATGCCGAGGAGCTAGGAGATGCATACTCCAATTCAATGAGTCCACCCCGTTTATAGAGCCATAGACCAGCATGGGTCTATGGACGGGAGGTGGATTGCTGTGAAGATTGTGTGGTCGTTCCTCCCGAGGTGAGGACTGTTGTTCCTCATAAGGTGGTGGTGCAGTCGGCTGACGGTTGTGATGTGTTGCATGACTGATATACCGGCAAAATGGTGGTGCCGATTCCTCCCGATAATGCCGCGGTATTCCCCTTGAGTATAGCATTTTGCTTGAAGGGGCCAGTGCGGGAGGTTGTCTGTGCTGTGGATTATCACCCGGCCATACAGTTTCCGTAGATGACATGGGTGAACGATAGTAGTCAGAAGGGCTGTAAATATGCCTGTGATCAGGTCTTTGTCGGAGTCGTCCACGATTCGGCCATGTTGGTGTTGGCCTGTCGCGATATGTCCGATATGTTTCTGAACTCTGAAGGCATCTCAAAAGGTGCCATCGCTAACAGACGAAAACAGGTTATAGTGCAGCGTTGTTGATTCCGGTGAATTTCTGACATAGTCAGTGAGCATGTGTGCTGAGAATCCGTCGTATGCGTCCACCTCTTGATCGAGGGAGTCGTCGCTGAACGGAGATGGTATTGAACTGAGCTCACTATATGGTGTGGGCATGAGTTCGCTGCGTGTTACTATTGATGTTCCTTGAGCCCCACATCGGGCGCCACTTGTAGCTCGCCAGGTAGTGTCGGGCCATTCCAGTGTAGTATGTTGACTCGCCATGCTGCAAGTGCACAACGAGTGATGACGCTGGTTAGCATCTGGTCTCGGGGTGACGGACCTTGTACGAGACTGCCCTGTGGGAAACAAAAACCGGCTCCTAAGGCCGGTGGAACTCAATCATTCCGGTGGGGCTGTGCGACCATCGTCGCGAACATTAAACACAACTGTCTCATCCCACCAGTTTATGTCACCAGTATGCATGTCCATAGCAATTTTGTGATCTATGGACGTACAAGATTTGATTTGGTGACCTAAAAATATATGTCTATACAATGAGTTTACCTAAGCAATTATAAATATGCTAGATAATACTACAGTAAGAGCATACGAAAATACGAGACATAGAGACAGGTAGATGAACTTTTAAACATGGGGCTCCCGAAGGCACCACACAGACTCATAGGTCCGCAGAGGTATCCCCACAAGGGAGGCTCCCATACACGAGACTTAAATAGTTAACTTAATATAAGTTATTATACCTATAAGCTGAGGGGTAGAAGGTTATCTCGGACGAAAAGTGATGTGCCTCACGCCAGCACTACTCATAGGGCAAGGTCTGGGTGAGGAGTATGATCCTGGCATGGACCGTCATCGCTGAATCCTTGCGAGAGGCAAGTACCTCGCGCAGGCCTCCGTCTCGGGAAGGTATCGCCACTGCTTAAAGCGGGAGAAGAATAGTAGGCAAAAATGGGCCTACTATAATATTTCAATCAAAAATGCTTTACAAAGAAAAGACCATACCTAGTGAGATTATGACTATAGGGGTGCATACTGTTTTATGTGAAGACGGGACGGGGGATTCCCGATGGACTCCCTTGTTACCGTCTTATGTAATTCTTGGCTTGCTGTATTAGTAGCTGCCGCTTTATTTCTGCGGGCCTTCTGCTTTGCTTAATTCCTTTTAGTTGTTTTCAGAACAAGAATTATTTTAGGCCGCAACTGGCTGATATCTACCTAGCTATTAGACACGGCTGTCACGGAGAACAGATGCCCCAAGACATCAATACTAGAGACAGCACTCATACATGTTATGTAGCGGGATCTCCGAACTGGGTACGAATCCGGACATCCCGCCCCGTAACCACATAAAACACTACAAGACATGGGTTACATTTCACGAAAGCATTATTACGCCATTTCTCTTATTGTTATGGTGGGTGTAAGAGAGATGAATACCCACTGTAAATGTCCTTCCCGCAAGGGCATGGCAGATCTAAATATTTTAACGGAATTCGGTGGGAATACTTATCTTGCCCGTCACCGGGTCCTATGGAACTAACCATTTTACCTGTCATTAGGTTTATATACAAGTTGCCAGTTTTGCAGTGTTGCGAGTTATCCACCAAAGAACATCGTTGCCTCTACATCTGTAGCAGCACATATTCAGGCCAGGAAAAGCCTCACCGCAAGATTGTGTTCTGAGTTAGTTTTTATTCTAGTTGAGAACAAAATTAACGAAGGTTTCCAAAAATGTTACAGAATTCTTTTAGGTGCGGTGGGTTGGGTGGCTGCGCAAGCTACGGGAAAGAAGCTGATCAAGACCGAAGTGATCTATTTAATGTGTCTTGGCTGATAGTAGCTGCTTTTGCAGATCCAACCTGTTCGGCCCCAGGCCGAGGATGCTCTCGAACTCGGGATTTTATCTCCTTTTATACCACCAGTGACGTCACAGATGCAAGCCTCAACCAATCATCGGTCAAGCAATAGCCAATCAGCGCGCTGCTAATAAAGGTGCAGATGATTGTTCTAGAACATTCTCGAACTTCGATGAACACGTGGTTATGTAGTTCGGATCGACCGGTCAGCTACTGGCCGTACCAGCTAAGCTGGGTACTTGCCACCCGTCTTGGATTTGTTCCCTGAACATGCCCCCCTGGGTAGAGCCATAAGCATATATGGGCCTATAGGAGAAATCGCGTTGTAAAAACGACTAAGTTCGTTAATGCGCATAGTGTGCATGCGCACGCTTAGATGCTATTTTTGACAGCGCACGTAGTTTACGACCAAGATAGGATGACGCTTTTAGTGTACTGAGATGGTGCCCTGTAATCTTTTTTGATTACCTGTTCCCGCCGAATCTGGCATGGCTCAAGACCAGAATTCGACGGGATTTTAAAATTTGTAAACCATTTCAAAATCAGTTAAGAGATGGCTGAGTTATCCACGGAAACCCCTTCTTGATTATCTTCAAAATATTGCTGTTACGTCACAACCACGTGGACGCAGAACTTCTAGAAGGTTCTAGAACATTCGATAGCATTATTATCAGCAACATGCTGATTGGCTGTTGCTCGAACGATGATTGGTTGGAGCCTGCGCCTGTGATGTCATGAGGAGTATAAAAGGAGACGCGATCCAGAGATCGAGAGCATCCTCGGCCAGGGCCCGAACAGGTGGGACCTGTACTAGCTACCATCAGTGTGACAGACCATATGCATATTACTTTGCTTTCTGTCGGTTTTCTCCTGTAGCTAGCAGCAACCCACAGCATTAAAACAATTTTGTAACTCCCTACTTGCAGGAGGAATTTGGAACTTTCTATTATTGTTCACGAGTAATAAGATCCACTTCGGAATATGAACTTGCGGTGAGGCATTTATGGCCTGAATATGTGATTCTACAGATGTAGAGGCAGCGATGTTCTTTGGTGGATGGCTCGCCGGATCTGGCGGGCACGCCAAAAAGTGGTATTTCAATTGTCCCTGCACTGAAGTCGTGCAGGTTCTTCTAACTTTCGACCGCAGCAAGTAAACTTTGCCCGGTGCATCTTCGGAGCTGGCTGACGTACCCAGCACCGTTAAGCTTTGTTTTGTATCTTCATCTGCATTTAACAACCCCGGCTTGTGATCGGGTTGTTGTCAACTTCCATCCGTGCCATCAGTGTACGGGAACTTTCTTCACAGCAGTAATGCTATTGTATAGACATTCCATTGTGCTTACAGTCCTGAGCGATGTACTCCCACCATGAGCTTCTTGCGGGAATCATGTTTGCGGGAACTAACCTGCGGGAACTTTCCAGCTTCCAGAGAATGCATCAACTCGCGTCAACTAAAGGATGATGTATTAATTTCAGTAACACGATAGCCTAACTTAAACATGGCTACAGAGTATTCAAGTAACTATACTTAACATTTCAATTATTCCGCTAAATGTACTTTCCTAATCATATTGTATCTGTACGAACGGTCTCGATGACTAAAAGGTACCGTACCGGTCTGAGGACCGCTAGTTATAATTTCTGTATATGTTTATAGTTATTCTCATTTTCTGTAAGGTGTTTTCACTAACCACACCGTAGTAGGTTCGTTAAACCTGTACTAAGATATATAATTCTGATCATTTGATTCCGTATTAATTGTTCTGGTTAGTATATATATATATATATATATATATATATATATATATATATATATATATATATATATATATATATATATATATATATATATATATATATATATATATATATATATATATATATATATATATATATATATATATATATATATATATATATATATATATGGCCAGTAGCCATCAGTTCATATGTTTTGTTTATTTATAGAAAATATAGGACTGCAGTGCATGTAGGAAACACTATACAACAACACTTATGTATGCAGCACTTTCTCCCGCCACCAACAATTTTTCACTGAGGTCACTGTCTGTGCTATAACTTTGTTTAGCCTGCATGCTACCGACTAAACCGTTTCTATTCAGCTCGATAGGATAGGTTTAATATGATTAGAGACACTTTCTTCGTTAAGAAATCTGTAGTATACGCTTCTCCTCTGGCAGTGCGATAATCTAGCCTCGCACTCCGGTAAGACTCATAGCTCTAAGATGTTGTCTCTCTTCATGCTCCACTCAGCCTTGTGGCTTCTTAATTGTTTGGATGTCCCTATCCGCACCATGGGATGATCCGACCACCCTGGGAAACTGTTGGGGTTTCCGAGCGGTAATGGCCAGGGTGTGGTGTCACATAGATTTCCCTCGTATCTTCGGATACTTAGTAGTTAGCACTTATGTAGGAAAGCCCTGCGAAAACATATCTTAATTATTATTTTATTTGCTGAACAATCCTCCCACACCGCAGTGCAAGACTGGGCAACTTGTAAATAAACCTAACGACAGGTTAAACAATTAGTTCCATAGGACCCGGCAACGGGCGAGATGCGTATCCCCACCGAATTCCATAAAAATGTCTGGACATGATATTTAGATCTGCCACACCCTCATGGGGAGGACATTTACGGTGGGTATTCATCTCTCTTACACCCACCATAACGAGAGAACAGTTGATTAATAATGCTTTTGTGAAAAGTAACCTGTGTCCTGTAACGTTTTATGTGGTTACGGAGTGAGATGTCCGGATTCTTATCCAGTTCGGAGATCTTAGTAAGTAGCATGTATGAGCGTTGTCTTCAGTATTGATGTCTTAGGGCATCCGTTCTCAATGACAGACGTATCTAACAGCTAGGTAGATACCCGCCATTTGCGGCCTAAAATAGTTCTTGTCACTAAAAACTAAAGGATAGATAAGCAATGCTGAAAGCCTGCATAAATAAAGTGGCGACTACTAATTCAGCATACTAAGAATCGCATAAGACGGTGAGATGGGAATCCTTCGGGAATCGTTCGTCCCGTCTTCATGTAAAACCGCACGCAACCCTATAGTCATAATCTCACTAGGTATGGTCTTTTCTTTTTCAAGCAGTTTTGGTTGAAATATTAGAGTGGGCCCATTTTTGCCTATTACTCTTCTTCTGCTTTAAGCAGTGGCGACACCTTCCTGAGACGGAGGCCCGCGCGAGGCACTTGCCTCTCACAAGGATTCAGCGACGACGGTCCATGCAAGGATTTTCGTATGCTCTTATTTAGTTTTATCTAGCATATTCGATAGTCTGTTTAGGTAAAATCATTGAATAGACATATTTTTAGGTCACCAAATCAAATCTTGTAAGTCCATAGATCACGAAATTGCTATGGACAGGCCTACTGGTGACACAAATTCTTGGGATGAGACAGTTGTGTTTAATGTTCGGGACAATGGTCGCACGGCCCCACCGGAACGATTGAGGTCCACCAGCCTTAGGAGCCGGTTTTTGTTACCCATAGGGCAGTCTTGTACGGGATCCATCACCGCAAGACCGGATGTTAACTAGCATCATCGTTCATCGTGCACTTGCGGCACGGTGAGTCAACATGATACACCGGAACAGCCTGACACAACCCCGTGAGCTACAAGTGGTGCCCGATGTGGGCCTCGAAGAACATCATTAACCATACGTAGCGAACTCACACCCACACCATATAGTGAGCTCAGTCGAATACCTTCTCCATTTAGCGATGACTCCCTCGATCAGGAGGTAGCGTCATATGATGGATTTACAGCTCACATGCTCACCGACTATGCCAGAAATTCAGCCGAATCAACAACCCAGCAATATAACCTGTTTTCGCCTGTCAGTGATGGCACCTTTCGTGATGCTTCACAGGTGGGAACAGAGTTTATAACTATATCGGACATCTGCGACAGGGCACCACCATCAGGGCAGAATCGTGGAAGACCCCCGACAAAGACCTGATTACCGGCATCTCAATAATCCTTCAGACTACTATCATTCACACATGTCATCTACGGAGACCATATGGCCGGGTGACAATCCACCTTACAGACAACCTCCCGCATTGCCCCCTTCTAGCGCAACGCTATGCTCAAGGGGGACACCACAGCATTATCGGGAGGAATCAGCACCACCGTTTAGACGGTACATCAGTCATGCTACCCATCACGACCGTCAGCCAACTGCACCACCACCACCATATGAGAAATATCAGTCCTCACCTCGGGGAGAACGTCTGCGTAATCTTCACAACATCCCGCCTCCCGTCCATAGACCCATGCCGGTCTATCGCTCTACAACCAGGCCGGACTCATTGAATTGGAGTACGCATGTCGTTGCGCCTCGGCATCGGCATCGACGGGAAACACCAACACAACCACCACCACCTGCACAACGACCAGCCTCAGAATACTTGTCAGTCTCGCAGATACCACCACAACCCAGATTTCAGCCACTTCATTCTTCCTGCGGTCTTGGCCGAGTCATCCTCCCTCCCGAATTTAGCAGGGAGAATGACTGGACCAATTATAAAATACAGTTCGAGATAATAAGTCAGACTAACCACTGGAATGTTCAGCAAATAGGTGAATATATCGCGGATCTTCGGACTAACTATACACCCACCTACACTCAATTGGAACGAGCATTGATGGAGCGATTTGGCGACACAGCTCTCGGAGATACCAGTCGTCTTCAACTCAAGAATCCCCGACGACGCACGGGAGAGACTCTTCCCCAGTTAGCTAGCTGAATCAGGAGGCTCATCACCCACGCATATCCGAGCACTAACACGAAGGACGTAATCCATCTGCATCTCGACACCTTCATCGATGCATTGAGCGGTGAACCCGCCCTGAAAGAAAAATTATTTCTAGGCGACCACGGTAGTTTGGCCCAATTAACGGGCACCGTGGTCCACATAGAAAACTTTGTGGAGCGGGAAAAGAGTAGCTGATGCCAACTCCATCCTATCAATGAGATAGAGGGTGCAGCTATCGCCCCGCCCTCTAATGCTCCCCCCAGTTCATCGAAACCAACCACACAGACATCACCACCACCAGCTATACATAATTCCAATCAGAATCAAGCGCCTGGAGGAAGGGGGGGGGGCGTGCCTGTAGAGGACGCTATAACGGGGCCCCCTGGTGCAGGAACCAGCACAACAATAACAACGGCAACATGAAAGAACGGATGGATGAGATCAATAAACAGATCTCCGCACTAACTAATTTAGTCACGACACTCAGCACCAATCTCGCCACCACACAGTTTAGGACAACAAACACCACTAGCACCGCACAGCCACCAAACACTTGTTTCGGATGCAGTCAGCAAGGCCATTGGAGGGAGCGGTGTCCTAACCGACCCCCTTCCACCACGCCTGCTCCTGAATGCAGCCCACCACAACCAGAGAAGCAGACAAACTCCCAAGAGCACTGAATAAGAGAGAGCCACCTCGGTGCCTGTATACGATTCCCAGCTCAACTGCAGCCTTCGTACAACAACGTTCGGTGGCCAACGCTCACCCACCAAAATCAGCTTTTACACCTACACCCAAATGCATGGCTTCACATATGTCAATGCCTACGATGCCTCCCCCATCCGCAGCATTGCCATCCCCCTCTTCCTCCGCACATAACAAGTCTTCTTTCCTGTGTAAAACGGCAGTGGTAGGTTGTAGCACCTACGCTGAAACAACATTTTTACAAGCACCACGTCCCGCCACCAAGACACTAAATTCTCGGTGTCCTTTGGTGTTATGCAAAACACCGTCCTATTCAGCAGCATCTCCCGCATCCACAGACAGCAGCGACTGAGGCGAAGTGGTTCGCTGCGCCTCATGGATTCTCAAGCGCCGCCATAAAACAGGGAAAAACATGGCCCTGGCGGCATCACTGTTTCTTCTGTGCTTCACCAAGACATCCCATGAAGCATTGTAAGAAATGGCTTGCACAGGTAGAGCTTATCCGTTATCCCATACGCACTGCTGTCTACACCAATGCTCCACCTTCACTGCAGTCCTCACAGCGGCGGCGACAACGAACTGGCCCTTTTCTCACTCAGTCATCCACCACATTAAGAGAAGCAATTAGGAAACAGTCAGAGTACATACAGAGTGATTCCGCTCCGACGCCATTGTCGCAGAGGGCATCATTGGAAACTCTTCCACAGGTACACCGCAAAGTAATATACAAATGTGCCTGTCTGTTTGGTGGCGTTTCCGCCAGTGCCACCGTCGACACTGGTGCTTCAATCACTGTATTTAACAAGCGCTAATATGAGAGCATCCCACCTCATAAAAAGCCTCCCCTTAAGCCTACAGACATTTACCTACAGACGGCTACGGGAGCTGGTGTGCCCGTAGCCGGTGTAGTCAATTTAGTTATCCAAATAGAGGCGATGCAATTCATACAGTGAGTTGTCATCGCCTCTACTCATAACGATGCCCTACTTGGCTCTCATTTCCTCAGTGCCAGCGAAGCCATCATACATTGCAGACAACAGGAACTCGACATACACGGCCGACGAATACCTCTTGGACCGGCGGTGTCATTATACGACATGTGCGCTGTAATATTGTCCAGAACAGCCACAGTTGAGCCAGGACAGGAACAAAGCTTATGGGCCACCGCGCCACAGTTAGGAAGCAACACACACATCGCCATGCTGGAACCCGATCCTGATTATATAATCGCCTCACAATGCGCAAGTCCCCGAATAATAGTAGACACTACTAATAAGGAAAATTTACCTTTTAGAGTGTTCAATGGTACCACAGATCCCATCACTCTGGAACCAGGGGTACGCTGTGGCCATTTAGTGGACATAATCTCATTGGAATCACCTACACCCCGTGACACACCACCACATATGACTGATGATTTACCCGAACATTTACATGATTTGTATCTACGTGCCACAGTTGGATTACAGCAATCGCAGAAACATGAAACTCGGAAATTACCACATAAATATCGCAATAGTTTTTCCTCTGGAGACATGGATCTCGGAGAGACTCATCTCGTACGACACTCCATCAACACGGGCAATAATCGTCCCCGTACGACAACTGGTATGACGTCTTCCCATTCATAAGGAAGCAGAAGTACACCAACAAGTGAATGACATGTTGCAGACTGGTATTATTGACCCCTCCGCATCTCCGTGGGCTAGCCCAATAGTACCAGCAGGCAAAAAGGACGGAACCTTGCGGTTTTGCATTGACTACCGCCGCCTTAATGATCTTAGCGTCAAGGACGCTTATCTGTTACCTCGGATAGATCAGGCCTTGGATTCCTCGTCCGGTGCCAAGTAGTTTTGTACCCTTGACATAGCTAGCAGTTACTGCCAAGTGGCCATGGATGAAGCTGACATGGAAAAGACCGCATTCGTGTGTAGTGATGGCCTTTTCCAATTACACAAGATGCCCTACGGGTTGTGCAACGCTCCCAGAACTTTTGAGCGACTAATTGAGCAGGTATTAACCACCGTGCAATGGGAAATCTGTCTTTGTTACATCGATGACGTAATAGTCTTAGGACCCACGTTTGAGCAAGCCGTAATAAATTTGGACACCGTGCTATCAAGATTCTGCACGGCCAATTTAAAACTCAAACCTAAGAAATGTCATCTCTTAAGACAGAGCGTTGAGTTCCTGGGACAAGTCATATCCGGTGATGGAGTGGCTACTCAGCCGTCAAAAACTAAGGCAGTAGCAGAGTGGCTACAGCCCTCTTCGGTTACGGAGACACGGAGATTTCTTGGCCTATGCCAGTACTATCGTCGTTACATCTGACATTTCAGTGAGACTGCTTCACCCCTCTACAAGATCACTGAGAAAGATCAACCATTTGAGTGGACGAGTGAGTGTGAAGGCTCCTTCAGGGCGCTGAAGGAACTCTTGATGACCGCCCCGATTCTTGCTAATCCTAATCCAAACCTCGATTTCATCTTAGACACTGATGCGTCAGCTTACGCTATCAGTGCAGTTCTATCTCAGGTCACAGAAGATGGAACGGAGCAGGTATTGGGTTATGGTTCGCATACTCTGAATAAAGCGGAGAGAAGATACACAACCACCAAGCGAGAACTGTTAACAGCAGTATATTTCATCAAGTATTATAAACACTTTCTGTACGGGCACCCTTTTACACTCCATGCCTCACTACGATGGCTCAGGAATTTGACAAATTCGGAGGGCCAGGTAGCGAGATTGCAGGAATCACTGCAGGCCTATAACTTCAACGTTGTTCACCGTCCCGGCAGATTGCATGGGAATGCTGATGCCCTTAGTAGGATCGGCACAGAAGCTGAACACGAAGAGGCCGCCACCGTGACACAGTCAACACAGCCATCTCCAGAGTTCCCGGAATTGAGATGCGCAGAGTGGAATCTGGAGAAAATCGCACACCACCAAACAACAGATGTGCAGACACGAAATATACACGAGTGAATCCAGGATGGGGTACATCCTCCCAAGGTATCGGTAACACCTCTATCTCGTATGGCAAAATATTATTACCAACGGTTCGAAGAATGTCAATTAATAAATAACGTTCTATATATTAATGACCGTCTGGTAGTCCCGGAAAGTTATCGTGAACTTATACTGAAACAACATGATAACGCTGGGCATCTGGCTGTGGAAGGGACTGTTGCCAGTATAAAATTGAGATTTCACTGGATCGGAATTCACGATAGTGTCAAGGCATGGGTTGCCAAATGTATCCCATGCCAAAGATGCGCTGTTGGACAAGACCACATCGTACCATCTCAAATTAAGATTGTTGGTGCACCATGGGAGCGAGTGGCTATCGACGTGCTCAGACCCTTGAATACGACGGATGATGGAAATAAATACATCTTCATATTACAAGATTATTTTATGAAGTGGGTAGAAGCATTTGCTCTGCCGGACCAAGAGGCATCCACCGTAGCGGAGGTCTTGGCAAGCAATGTGTTCTGCCGCTTTGGTATGCCTTATGAGTTGCACTCCGATCAAGGAAGTAATTTTGAGAGCCGGCTCATATCAGAGCTCTGCAAATTATTGCATATCGTCAAAACAAGGATAACACCATACCACCCCCGGAGTGACAGGATAGTAGAGAGATTCAAGAGAACTCTCATGGAGATGCTTACTAAGGAAACACGCCTTGATTGTAGAGATTGGGTCCTACAGCTCCCGTATGTGCTCATGGCTTAGCGCACTTCAGTACATTCCAGGACGGGTTATACCCCTGCATGGAGATCCATATGAAGCAGGAAGGATGGTTTGGGTACACGATTCACGACGATCTGCAAACGTGCCAAACAAACTGAGTTACCAATGGAAAGGCCCCTATGTGGTAGTAGATAAGACATCGGACGATCGGCTTAAACCTTGTGTCAGTGATGACCCAGCACCGCGGTGCCAGTTCAGCCCCACTTCTACCAAGCCAGAATGTGGGTGAACAAGAAGCTAATGCTGACGATGATAATGAGATATGTACTCGCCCTCTCCCTCTTCAGGGGGGGGGGGGGGTCTACTCGATCTGGGAAGTCGTATCTGAAGAATTTGTGTTTGTTTTGTCCAAAGTTCTTCCTCCGAGTTCTTCCCATTCCCACCCACTTCATGCTATGCCCACCCCCCCACCCCCACCCCACCCCCATCATAGAGTTACCACAAGCGGAAGCTGAGGCTGACCCAAGCCATGCTTCCTGTGGGGTGGAACATACAGTGAATAGCATGGAAGTGAAGACGCTGGATGAAGCCTTGGCGTGTCTAGAACCGCAGAACCGTATAACAAGGTGTACCCGACCACACACCCAAAGCGCCAGACCAATTCCCACCCAAGCGGCACCCATATCCATCGCCGCACCCGCCACCCCAAATCCAACTGGCGTCCCTCATCTACGCACCAAGTTCGGAGATCACCAGCCCAGTCCATTTCACACTCCACTCGTCATCTGTTGACTATCAATCTTCAGATGTGAGAGAGAGAGAGAGAGAGTGCTGCAACAGAGGAGGTGGCACCCCGCACCGCACCGACCAACACTACCCCCACGGTCGGCAGGGAAGCAGCCTGTTCAGCAGACTCTCGGCTCGAATTTTCCTGGTGTCTAAAAACTATGACAGGACACCAACCGTCGTATAATGGGAGATGACCACATCCCCCTGTCCAAAGGCCACCCCATCCAATTGGCCTACCATACTCCCCCGTGAGCAGTCAGGACATCACATAACAGACAGAACGTTAACACCTACAGAACACACTTGCCCTCAAGGCTGGATATGTCAATTCGTTATTGCGCATACATCAGATACCTACTCGGTTATACTCAACATAACAGAGACATTCAACACTGGCAACAACAGCATTTAGCAGCACCTACCGGTATCAATTAATTTCCAATAGAGACATAAAAATTCCTGTAACTGTTCCTCCCGCACAAATTACGGGAGAAATAATATCTCCCACAAACCCCCAATAGCAACAAACTTGGTATTCACCAGCGTGGAAAACTGGAATGCGCCCACTTCACTTATAACATCGGCATCATACAGCAGCCCGGACATCCCGACAACAACATTATCATCAACAGACAATAGCCGACAAATCTCCCGCACACACCTTCTTATCAGGTTACGGGAGAACTGATCATATGGATATAAGGAATGCACTACAGCCATCTACAGTACGCATCATGAGAGGAACGTTTGTCCAACGATCCTCCCTTTCCCATTTCCCAACGTCGTACGGAAACAGCCAAATCTACATACATCATCTACACATAATAACAGTCGATATTATTAAGAGAGCAAGATGCCCGCATTGTCGTCAGTCACAAGTAGGATTTTGCTACCGAAAAGTTGAATTCGACACCTGAGAGGGATAGGCTCCTCGAAGGGGTGTCAAAAACAGGCGTCAGTGGGCCCGCAATGGTCTGGGGGCACGTAAATCTTCAACTATAGTGCAGAGGAGATACTGAAGGCCTCTGTGTCTAACGAAGGATGAATTAACATCCTACTGTGGTATCGTCTAGTCGGCGTATTGTTCGGGCTACCAAGATTTTTGGTTCATCCAATCTCGCTAAGTGAACATACGTGGTAGGAGGCGACAAACCTCACCCAGGGCAATCCGAGTCTCTGGCTGAATCGGTAGCAACACTGGAGATGCCCTTCAGGCAAGGCCAGGGAAAACGGTCAAAGTTCGTATTCTGTTGGAAGATAGGTACAGATCAGATCTTCGGTTGCCCCAGAGCATGAGCTCAGATGGTGATCGCTATCGACTGGGTCGCCGGCCAGTCGTCTTGATCATGTCAGTTCATCTGTGTGATCAAGATGACTCAATGTACAGTCAGGCCATGGCAAGCATTCGTATTGCGAGTCATGCCTTCTGTGATCAGAGGTCGTACCGGTTGTCGTACAGGGTGATTATTGCCTGTGTCAATGGAGTGTCATATGAGATCAGTTTCTCCGAGATCCATGTCTTGTAGGAATAGGTATCACGATTTTTATGTAGTAGTTTCCGAATTTCTCGTTTCTGTGATTGCTGTAATCCAACTGTGGCACGTAGATACAAATCATGTAAATGTTCGGGTAAATCATCAGTCATCTGCGGTGGTGTGTCAGCAAGTGCATGTAATTCCAATGGCATTATGTCCACTAAATGGCTGCAGCGTACTCTGGGTTCCAGAGTGATGGGATCTGCGGTACCATTAAACACTCTAAAAGGTATTTGTTCCTTATTAGTAGTGTCTACTATTATGTGGGGACTTGCGCACTGTGAGGCGATCATATAATCAGGATCGGGTTCCAGCATGGCGATGTGTGTGTTGCTTCCTAACTGTGGTGCGGTGGCCCATAAGATCTGTTCCTGTCCCGGCTCAACTGTGGCTGTACTTGATAGTATTACAGCACACGTATCGTATAATGATGATGCCAGTCCGAAAGGTATTCGTCGGCCGTGTATGTCGAGTTCTTGTTGTCTGCAGTGTATGATGGCTTCGCTGGCACTGAGGAAATCAGAGCCAATTAAGTATTTAGGGCATCGTAATGAATAGAGGCGATGACAACTCGCTGGATGAATTGCATCTCCTCAATGTGATAACTAAATTGACTACACCGGCTACGGGCACATCCGTGATGGATGTATGCCGCGATGGTATGTGATCTAAAAAGAAAAGAAAATATTAAAAATATGTGTGCTTATACCCACCGGGGCGAGATTGACCTGGGGCGAGATGAGCCTCCTACCTGGGACGAGATCGCCGGGGCGAACTCGCCGTAAATCGTAAATTCTCGTGCAAAAAGAAACTGTGAAAATGACGTGAAATGGACAAAGATTGCGTAGACTATTCCTCAGCTTTGCCTGTACGTTTAGATACAAATAAATTATAATTAATATTATTCGGTTAAGGAAAATACACAACAAAACTCATTTGCATTTTGGTGCTTCGTGTTTCCCCATTTAAAACTACTATTCTTTTAATGTTTGTGTTTTCGTGGTATTTTCGTTGTTATTTCGTGTTAACTTAATATGCAGGTGCAGTCAATTAAATATTCAGTCACATTAACACATTTCTAATCGATCTTCAGCCAACTTCTCACCAATTCCTTGTGCTTACTAGAATATTAGAATAGAATATTTTATTGGCATGAAATCTACGAACATATAGCCATTATACTTATAGGCCACAGTGATATAGACATGGCCAAACGAAACATGAAATGACAGAAAGTATATATCACTATATATGTGCATGGCACCCGCCACTGTTATATTGATATGACCAAATACTAGGAATCATAAAGCGAACATATCGCCTCATAGGGTCGGTGATCCAAACTGTGGTATACCAAATTCCGTGGCAAATCTTCGTTTTCAAGCTATAGTGACATATCACACATATAATAATAATGATTTGTTTATATTTTTAAGCTTATCTGACAAATCTAATTATACCAAAACCAGCTGAAATGCAAAATTTTTTAGTTTTAATTACACAAGATTGCATAACCAGGTGTGAATATGTAGTAAAAAATGGCTGCTTTTGAAAAACGCTCGGAAATGTTGACTGAGTTTTCAAAGGAAATTTCCACTCTTATAGGTGGCATTCATTCTTACTATTATACTAGCATCTAGATCAGATTATCTAGTTAACAGATGGAACTTTTTGGAGTGTTGGCTGCTTGGATGACTTCTCAGCCTTGTTTCAATCACAACCACCCTACTCCCAAAAATTATATTAAAATGTAACCTAATTTCGTGGTATTGCGGATTGCCTATTATAAAATTAAATAACAGGTTTGTGGTATCTTAGCTACATATAAACGGTTACTCACCCAACAGAGGTCTCGAATCGGTCCGTGGAACCGGCGACAGATATGCGCTGTTCAAGTTCCAAGGTACGACTGCCGGGTGTCTGTAGAAACGGCGGTAATCAGCTATCCCGGCAGCCGCGAAACACAAACTCCGGGATTGCAGGATATCGCCAGCACCACACTCTCCCCCATTTATAAAAACATAGTTATATAATTAAAGATTTTATCTAAAAATCTCAAATCTTTAAAAATTCACACACCATAAAAAACACACTGGCATTGACGCTCAACTGCTAAAGGAAGGATTATAATATTAAAAAAAATTCTCAACAATAGTACAAAGAAAACGCCAAAGTTTTGACCATGATAGATGTCCATCTGTCCAGACATAGCGGCATAAGACAGAAGGTAGGGTTGCACGGTTATTCACTTCATAATCGCGATCATTTAAGAAAAATAATCGCGATCATACGATTAATCATGAACTATATTAACTACATCAGTGCTGCTTAGAGGATGTTATTATGCTACTGCAGATTGTAAGATTATGGGTTAGGCACATGGGTATGCATACATGGACAGAATACCCCTGTTGCTGATTGAAAACAAAGGAATGTATCAAGATTTTTCTTGACAGAAAACGGAAGGTACCGTATTTCATTTAATTGTAACCTATGCTCTAATAGAAGTCCACCCCCTAACTCAGCAGATAATTTGTAAGAATAGCGTGTATAATAATAACAATCGTGCCACAGGGTGTGTACTTCAGACCAATCTCTGCCCTGATACATTTCCAGCCCCTCTAGAAGTCAATACAGGCCTCGGATTTATAAATCTCGATCACCTATTAGATTAATACTAATAGTAGGCCACATATGCTCAAGATATAATAAAGTTTATTCCACACTTTTGTAGTTAAAATGTGCTTAAAACAGTCTTGGCGTGATTAAATAGCTTCCTTATAAATATATTTGAAGACCAAATTTATGTACCAAACAAGTACGGGAGAAAATGTGCATCATTTTGTAACACCGATCAACATTAAATGATCCAAATTGAATTATTACGAACGACGATATAGTCAGCTTCTTAAGTTGGCAAGCCAGCAGCTCTGTTGAGATGGGAGGCGGCGTGTTCTTGCGAGATTATACGCTAACGGGAGTTTATCAAACGGGTACCCGTTATTCAGATCAGTATAATACTCAGTTCCTATCGCGCAATGATAATATATAGAAATTCCCGAGTTCCGAGTCCCAGATTCCAGAATATTTATATCTGAGTACTCGCTCTAAAATAAACTTCAATTGAAGGTGAATCACATGATTTGTATTTTTTTAGCGGCACCATTCTCCTTCGATCAATACTCACCATTCTGTTACTTCAGATATACAGCTGGCCTTGACAGCGGCTCTAGGATTATAGACTTAGAAAGCTTTACCGACTCCTGGGAACCGGGTACTCGGCTCCCAACTGCCGAGTACCCGTTTACCATAGAGCTCATTCTTGTTTGCATAGCAACAAGAGCAATACATGCTTTTTGCAGGAGAAGATTTTTAGTGTCTTTTGTTAAAGAAATCTAAGTCTTTGTCTGTGAAGTGATAGTTTGTGTTTTCTTGAGGATTTAACTGGATACTATGGAGAATACCGCCTATGAAAACCAGGTTGTATCATTCTTTATTATCCATAGTTAAAAGACTTAGGTCTCTAAATTTCGCTGTGTCGCATGTCCTGATTTCTGACCCCAGAGAATCTGGGACGTGTGCTAACAACGATATATGCCAGACGATCGCCTTCTTTAACCCCAACAGGCGATCGGCAGATATGAAAATAGGTGTTTGCTACGGTATTTCTAACACGAATATCGGCTGACGTCGTTCTCCGTAGGATCCGAGCGGGTGACGTCACACCCGGTTCGCTCGGATGTTTATGTGAAGAAAATCTTTTCATTAATTCGCGCATCTCGTTCTGGGTGCTGCGTACTAAAAATGGTACCGGAAACTTTAGAATGTTCAAGTTTACGTGCGATCACGATCGGTTTGCAATGATCAGTGGTTTCAAAATTCTTGAGTAGATGCGTGGTCTGCGGTTTTACCGTGTGATACAGCAGTTTGTTATACATTTTGTTGTTTTCTTCACATATCGTTTGGCTTTCGTTAGGGGTTATAATTTATATTGATTGGTAAATATACCCCGAATGCTATGCGATATGATTCCTGGAGCCGTTACACATCCTGGAGGATCTAATATGGGTGTGTTTTATGCCCGCTTCGTTCTTGTCGTCATAATCAATGCGATCTTTCTTGTGGCGGGGAGGGATACGGTTAATTTATGAGTCAAATTATTTGAAAATTAATTGTCTGCCTTCCATCAGGGTCTCGTTCCGCTTGTAATTGTAGGTTTGTGCTTATTTTATAGGCCAAACCAACCCCGCCATCATGTGACGAGTGCCATAAATTTGTACGAGTCGTATTTAAGGACCATGTCTGCTTTAGGTGTTCGCCCTGTAACCTAGACATAGGTGTAATGTGTGCGCAGTGTGGTCCGTGGATATGATGGTTAAGTTCCTTGCCCAGAAGGACTTGGCTGGGTCTGACGCGGGGTCAGGCGGTCCGAGAGTAAATCGTGGAGCGCCCAGTTCGGCCGGTGGGGGTGCTCCACGTCCCCAGTTGGAGGTGGCGGAGATGGCACCGCCGGCGTGGTTTGGTCCGGCTATGCAGGGTTTTTTGCATAGCATTCTGCCCACGCTGGTGTCGTCCCTGCTACCATAGGTTGGGGGGCAGTTTCTCCCCATGCCTGGTACGGACCCTGTCCTCGGACAGGGTTCTGGACTGGTTTCCGAGGGGGCCGTCTTGTACGGACCCCTGGCAGTCCCGTCTGGCTCCGGCCAGACAGGTTCTGTTTCTCTGCGGCCACCTCCGGGTGGTCCAGTAGCGGTGGCCGGTCCGTCAGGTGTGGGAGCCGTCCACCAAGACGGCTCCACGGTTTCCTCGTCTAGTGACGACTCTTCGGAGTCCGAACAAGAGGAGGCCGAGGAGGAGAGGTTGCTGCGGCCTGTGATGCCGCCGGTGGAGAATATGGAGGTCGATTCCGTCCTGGACGGAACCAGCCTCCATTTGTCTGGCTTGGCGCAAGCCAGGGCAGCGGCTCCGCCTGTGGCTGAGTCTAATCTGGTACCGGTTCCGTGACGGTTGGTTTGGCACCAGCCGACACGGTAATGGGTCGGCCGGGCCAGGCGTGATACTCACCTATCTTGCCTGGACCGGCAGTCGGACGTGGGGTGCCATTGGCGCCCGTGTCTGGCTACGGTTCCGCGACTGCTACGGGTCCGTACGGTTTTCCGTGCGGACCTACCCCATGGACCGGAGTGTTTCATGGGGTGGTGGCGGAACCGTGTGGTACCGGAGTGCCTGGCGTGTCAGCCGTGGCTCCTTGCCGGGAGGCCGTGGCTGGCAGGCCCGTGAACACGTCAACGGGTGACGTGTTTGCGGGTGTGTCTTCATCGGAGATAGATTGGTCAGAGGCTCTGGCATGGCTAGCCAGGGTTGACCCGTCTGTGGTTTCGGCCACGGCCGATGAAGATGCGCCCCGTGCGTTGATCAGGACGGGGATTTTGCCCGCGGCCCGGATCCAGTCTGTGGGACTGGATCCACGGTTCATAGAATTGTAGGAGGCTATTTATAGCAAACAACTTATGACCAAGGGGCAGCTCCCTGCGGCCTCCAGGGCGGTGCGGGCAAGATGTCGTATTCCGCGGGGGGAATACGACAGATATGGTGTAGTCCCGTCGGTCACCGAGGATGACCGATGGGTACTGGTCGTTCAGAGTGCCGGGGCGGGTGGCCCCGGTCCGGCACTTGTGGACAAGGCTCAGGTACATCAAGAGGAAGTCCTGTCCCTATGCGATGAGGGTGTGAGGGCAGCTATGAGCGCTGTCAACTACTCTTATCGTCTCCTTCAGTCGGTGTGGGCTGAAGCGGGGGCAGGCCACCTGTGGCGCTTTCGTGCGTAAATGATGGCCTGGTGCTGTCTATGGACGCATTGGCAAGGGTGCAAGCGTGAGTAACAAAATCCAGGAGGCAAATGGTCATTGACGGCAGTCAGGGAGCGTCTTCTTGGGACGCCCCTGACAGGGCCTAGCATCTTCGGTAATCTTAGAGGATATAGCCAGTATCGAGCAGAATCGGTTAGCGGTCAACCTGCAGCTAGTGCGGCAAGCGCACGCACTAGGGGCTGTTGGGAAACCGCTAGCGGGACAACCTTCAAAGAAGCAGAAGAAGCATAAGGGCAAGGCGAAAGCTAAGCCTGTTGCGACTTCTGCTTCAGCTGGCTAATCTCAGCCGCCGCCTGCGAAGAAAGCCAGGAAGGTTGTAGAGGCACCTACCCTCCCCAAGTTTGCTCCTGACCGCCCTAGAGGCGGGAAGGGGAAGGGGAAGGGTAAGTCCTCAAAGGGCGGACAGAAGGGGCCGGATCGTCCCTTCATATCCGTCTGGACTGCGCCTGTGCGACAGGAACAGCGGTGCCAGTTATACCCGTCGTGCCTAGAACGAAATGGTTCTCTCTCTCTCGTTAAGAAAGAGGGGGGGGGGGGGGGTCGGACTGCGAGCCGGACAACCCCGTTAGACGTCGAGGCGTCTATGGTGGGTGGAAGGCTCATGCGTTTCGTCGAGTCCTGGCGAGGTGTGACGTCAGACAGTCTGGTCCTGGGATGGTTATCCCAGGGTTACATGCCGGAGTGGTGGGACTTTCCACCACAAAATCTGTCTTTGGCACCTGTCTGGACACCCGTACCAAGGGAGCCAGACAAGTTAGAATCCGTTCCAAAGGAAGTGTCAGGTTTGCTTCTGAAGGGAGCAATAAAACCAGCAAACCGGAACACTCCAGGCTTCTATTCAAACATGTTCCTTGTCCCCAAGAGCACAGGGGGATGGAGACCCATACTCAATCTCCGGCCATTAAATTGGTTTATCCATACGCCTTGGTTCCAGATGGAAACGCCGAGGTCGGTAATGGCGGGATTGAGGAAAGGAATGTGGTGTGTATCGATCGATCTGAAAGATGCATATTTCCACATTCCGATGAACAGGAGTTGTCACAGGTTTCTGAGATTTGCGTTTCAGAATCAAGTATGGGAGTTTATTGTTCTCCCATTTGGCCTGTCGACAGCTCCGAGGGTTTTCACAAGTGGTCCTTGCGGTGACAGCGTTTCTCAGAAAAGAGAACGTGGCGCTACACACCTACATAGACGACTGGCTGATCAAGGCAGACTCGGCAGCCAGGTTGAACGTGGATACTGCTCTGACTCTGAAGTTACTTTCAGATCTAGGCTGGATAGTCAACGAGGAGAAATCCGAGTTGACGCCCACTCAACAGTTCGTTTATTTGGGGATGCGATTCGATCTCGAGGAGGGCAGGGTGTACCCGTCAGAGCCCAGAGTGGTGTCTCTGTTAGCCATCCTCAGGAGTTTTCGAGTGGGAAACCACATTGAGGCGAGGCGGTTCCTTCAGATGCTGGGCATGATGGTCTCCATGGAGCAGGTTATCCCGTACGCTGCTCTAATGCGAAGGCCTATCCAGTTGTATCTGATGTCTCTGTGGAAACAGAGAACAGAACCCCTGTCAAAACTGGTGCCAGTTTTGGAGCCGATAATGTCGCATCTTGTATGGTGGAAAGAGAGCGTCAGAATCTCCTAGTAGGGGTTTCGCTGCACCTACCCCAACCCCAGCTATCCGTGTACACGGATGCATCGCTGGAGGGGTGGGGGGGGGCCTGCCTGGGAGAGCACCAGGTCTCGGGCACATGGACTCTCCAGGAGAGCCAGCTGCATATCAATCTGTTGGAAATGATGGCAGTGGAACTGGCGTTGGAAGAGTTTCTTCCGATGATCAGGGGCAAGGTGATATTGATACGGTCGGACAATTCGACGGTAATATCATACATAAATCGCCAAGGCGGGACCAGGTGATGACACCCTACAACTGAATCAGTCATCCCATATACAGTATGCGGCCCAGAACTGATGCCAGAGGCGATTTGATGCTTTCTGTCAGAAGAGGATTCATGTGAGAATCGGATAGCGATAAACACAGAAAAGACACCAACAGCAATGACCAAATATAGCCTCTACAAGTTAACATGTAGCCAAATGCTAGGTGCAGTAGATTGTAAGCATACGTGTAGGTGGCACACCGCAGCTAACATGCGAAACCACCCATCTGCACCACACGGTGGCGTGGCCAGGTTTTCACATCAGAGGGTGTGCAGCGTCTCAAAAGGTGCCACCCCACTTGAGCGAGGACTAAAAAGGCGCCACCCAGCATAACAATTAGGCATCGGAATCTGCTTAAATTTCTTTAATAAAGAGAAAATAGCATCCCAGCGTCGCCAATCATTTTATTCTACTGGGAAAGTAGCCTGTATTCTGCTATACTTTGTCTTGATATAGCGTAATTAAAACAAAAAGTCAACATAGCGATGAACAAGCATGACAAGAAGACATTAACAATGTTGTAAATTCAAATCGTTCTAATTTTCAATATAGATTGATTTGTTAAAGTTGGCTTGACAGTTGGAATGTCCAGAAACTTGTATGTGTTACGGACATGGTTTAGGCACCACATTTGGGAAGATTTAGCTCAGGGTGAGCGAGCAAATGCCTGCTCACCCCCACACACACCCTCACACACACACCCTGCCTACGCTACTGGCACCACATCATTTCCACAAAACAGCTAAAGTTTTAGGCAATAAGTGCAATATCATTCATCAACAAACCAGATATCTACTTCAAAGAAAGAACTTTTGAAAGTGACTGAGCAGGCCATACTATGCAAAAAACATTGAGGCAATAGCAAGCCAATGGCCTCGTAAAGTGAGTGGTTTGTTTGGCATATAGTAAAGTTAACCGAAACCCAGTATCATTTAAAATTCGGAAACTTAAATTTGTTATCTCCTTTGGAACAGCAATTCAGTGATTGGATGTTTTGGATAGGTGTCCGCCCTCAGCTTAAAGTGATTCATCAGAGGAATTCCGAATTTTCTGGCATATATTTTTTTCAGTAGTCATCATAAAGGCAATTCAGACACTAAATATCCCAAAAAGATTTCTCAATTGGGAGTTCAATTCAGAGATTGGATGTTTTTTTACATTTTTGGATAGGTACCAGCACTTATATATAACTCATTCATCAAAGGAATTCCAAATTTAAGAACAACAAATTTTGATAGTCATTAAGAGTATGGCAGCCTGTTCAGGGTTTCTCATGTCAATATTTGTCTTAGACATAATTTTTCTTTAGCCTACTCATATATAAAACATCTAACACGCTGAGCATATCTTAGTTGATTGATCAATAAATGCGAAAATTGTCAAAAACTTCCGTTGTATCCAAATTCAGAAACCCCATATATCTGAATTCGGAAACCATCATAGCAGAGTTTCTGAAATCGGAAACGTGTCGGAATTCTGAGATTTCCCAAACTGATATGAAAATAGTGTTGCCTATAAGTGAACACAGACATCATTTGTTGTTTAGATAAATAGGACGAATTGGTATATGGTCAAAATGTCCTAAATACCTATATATACATGTATAGTACATTTCAAGCTAATTTTTTATCACGCTTGTGGAATATTCTGGAATGTATGAAAACACAATAGCAATGCTGAGATATGAGGTACTGAGTAACATCAGAAAACAGTACATATATGGATTGACGAGACTGTTGCACAGGAACATGATTTGAATCACCTTCTAGATGATGCATCCTGCTTGATTCAAAAGTTTACCAACAGAACTACATGCAGAAACCTGTCATGGAAAGGCGGAGGAGATTAGAGACTTAATATACAGATTGTACTGTCACCGGCTACAAATACTCAAGCAATTGGAATGTTGATGGGGGGATCAGGCTGTCAGATTGCTGCTGCAGAGGTTGGATATAAAGTTACATCAGAGGATATTGACAATGGATCCCCCCACAACAAGAATCGTGCTGCTTTGCAGGGGTACTTCCAATCATGGGAGGCATTTCCAGTACAAGAAGAAGAACCAAAGATGTTCGCAAGTACCTTTTTTCTAATAGAGTCGTACCACATTGAAATTCACTGCCAACCACAATTATAGAACAGGACTAGATTACCCCTTAGCTATGACTTTACAAGTCATGCCCAAATGAAATCCGCCCATATTAGTGAGCCCAAATTCAAATCTTACTGGCTGCTATGAACACTAATTTACTGATGTACAGTCAATTAAATACTCAAAGATGGATGCTGTGGCATTTTATGGCTATTCAGACGTCTTATTAAAACCAAAATGGCTCAAAATCAATCTCTCAGATTTCAAAATTCTCTAGTTTCTAGGAGCATGATGGATCCCGGAACACAGAGTTGCCCTTATACGTCCTTTTGCACGTATTACGCATAAAAATGGCAGAGGGACGCATAAAAATTAACCAGTGAAAAAGTGTAACGGAAACGGGTAACTTTGCGTGTGCTTAATTATCGATTATATTATCGTGTGTGTATATTTATTTGTGCATATTTTTACTTTAAAAAATATGCCTAATGTATTGTGTGTTCAATAAAAATGAAGTTATTGTGTTGTTTGAGACTATGATTTGTTGTATGTTTTCTTGCACAACTCAAAGTTGTTAATGCCCATAAATCAGATTCAACCACCACATTTAATTGTAAACGCAATCCCCAAAACATCCTTAGTATTCCATTTGATCAAATTTGTATAAATAATGAGTTTACAAGCCAGATGTTAGTCGCCTTGTTTGGCCTACAAATTGCAAAAATACCTGCCATGTTTCTGTCTATTGTACTAAACGTCAGTGTGACGTGTCAGTATTTGATTGGATAACAGCAGACTCTCCTCTAGAGGAACTCACGCTTGAGAAATCCAATACAACTGATCAAGCGTATACAAACGTGTCTGGGCGTCTTAACCCTTTCACAGCTCAGAACATTGGACAGATCACAACGTTGTTATCACTAGTCTGCTGAATATTTTGAAATTAATTTGCGCATGCCTACTTGCCTAAAGCAGCAACGACTTACAGGCAAAATATTTTTTTCTATTTACTTATCAAAATGGATGAAGGAATATATGGAAGATATTGTAATATCTTTTACATTTGAATGGTCATTTGACGGATTAGCGTCGTCGTCTTTGTATTGCTGTTTGAATAACGGTATCAATACACGCTATAATCCATCTTTTATTTAGCAATAGCGGCTGATTGATTGACTGATGGGTTAGTGTTTATAATGTTTAACAATACTCGATCGTTAGGTGTTCCCAATTTCTACTTCGAATAATACTTACCAGATGTACTATTATGATAATGTCTATTATCTAGTCTAGCTCAAAATAAACAATTAAAAACTCCGCACGCTCCTGGTACTGACCATACTGTGTCCGGGAATTACCATAGCCGCAGGTACCGAGTCAATTCCCAATCACAGTCAGAGTCGTCTATTTTGCTGACTTTGAAAGTTGTATGTTTTTTTAGCTCTAAAATTGTGCAATTTTAGCGGAATTAAGCGTGTTTAACGTCATCCATCGCTGGCTTCATGGAAGGAAAGGGAAAGTCATCACAGGGGCCGGTTGTATCAATCTAGAATTTATACATTCGTGCCGTAATGACTGATTAAAATTTCCTTAAATTGGCACATTATTTTAAAATGGTAGCCATTGTTGGAGTCGCTCCGGTACTCGGTAACTGTTTAATCTTATCCGGGTGCTCGGTTAATTTCTCTTGCGACTCGGTTCCTTCCAAGATGGATGCGCCCTTAGCCAAGATGGCGGCGCCCATGATTAACATTTTGTTTTTGGCTTGGCGTGTCTATGCACTCTGTTTTTTGCAGATCTTTAGCTGTCGCTTCATTGACGAGGGTGTTTGTAGCGATCAGTGTTTATTTCTTGGTTATTTTAACGTTGGTTAATTACCAAGTCGTGTTTATAAAATTTTCACTGAAAAAAGTTTCAAATATTTCCTGCCTAAAGGCTTGATTATCATTAATCTAAGAGAAAGTTAATGTTTCTAAGTAATTCTAAGTTACAATCAAGTCAATTGTGCGTGTTGCTCGTCATCGTATGTCATGTGCAGCGTTTTAATTCTTACTCTGTGTTCGCAGAAAGCCAAGAACCAGGACACGCTGTGTAAGAAGTGTAATCGGTTCATGAAGCGCAAGTACTCGGGTCATCACTGTGTGGCTTGTGCGAAGTGCAAGGTTGGAAGTCCTTGTGATGTGTGTGCGAGGTGGTCGTCTGAGTTGGTGGCAGAGTTTGATCGTGATCGACGTGCGCGTTTAGAGAGGATCGCGAGGAATAAGGCGGCCAAGCTGGATCAGGCGTCAGTATGTACTCCGCATTTGGTGTATGGGCGGCCCAGTTCAAGGCAATGTTTGAGTCCTTCCAGTCCACGGTCCCGGCGATGCAGGCTGGTGCAGGGCAACCTATCAGTGGTCCGGCCAGTTCTGTGGAGGAACAAGTACCTGTCCTTCCTCCGGTCTTGGCTCAAGAGCCGACGGCGGAGAAGGAAGATCTCCTGCTTATGGAAGATTCCGGCATGCCGGATCTTTCAGTAGTTGTAGAACCGAGTACGTCCCAAGGGTCTCCCTCGCGTTTTGTACGGGTCTACCAGCCGGGTGGTGATGTCGCCGTTCCGTCGGGCATATTTCACCCGGACTTCGCTCAACCCGCATTGTCAGTGGAGCCGTGTTTTTCGGTTGCCGGCGGTGGTAGGTGCGGCTCCTCTCGGAGATCTGTTATCTGTCATGGTAAGAGTGTCTGTAGTCCCGGCTCCCATGCTGGAGTCGATAGACTGCGGTGAATCTGTGTCCAGCAATTCGCTGGATACTGGTGCCGCAGTAGTTGGGCTATGGACTCACTTCATGTTGGAAGGAGTGAGGGGCATGGGTCGTCGGTGGTCTACTCATCTAAGGGTGTGAAGGAAGATGAGAATGGTAGTCCATTGATGGACGAATCCTCATTCTGCACCGAAGCTGAATGAGTGCAGGTCCTTGGCTGGATGTCCGACTGTCTCGGGTTGGCATCGGATCAAGGATCTCAGCGCGATGTCGCGGATGTCAGCGAGCGGCTAGCGCTCTATCGAGTGCCTCTTTGACCATGCCGTCGCACTCCTTGGACACGCAGACTTCTGACATGTTGGAAGTTGCGGCGTATCGTCTGGTTCTGATTCATTTCCCAAGGCCCCAAAGGGGATAAGGAGCAGGGTCTGCTTTTCAGAGCAGGCCTATCATCAATATGCCCGGGTTCCACGGCTTTCCGTCGGGGAGAGAGAGGCATTGAATAGGCCGTTGGCTGGTAAATCGAAGAGTCGTTCCCGTCCTTTCATTTCCCAGGCCAATAAGGATCCTTTTAATGAGTTAACGCTCATTGAGGATGCGGCGAGGGCAGCTATAGTGCACTCTCACACGGCTGTACCGTCCTGCAGGGTATGTTGACCTGCGTGGCGGAAGGTGGGGAAGTGCCAGAGGCTGCTCCCGGGGTTGTCCGGGACACCATGCGCTTGTCCCAAGATTCCCGGGCCAGGGTGATCACCAGATCATTGGCGGAGCAGAGGAATTGTGTAGAACCAGGACCTGAGATGAGGGCTGCGTTATCTTCTGCGCCTTTCATTGGTCCAGGCTTGTTCGGCGGCTCGGCGCGACAAGCCTTATCCAAGGTAGCGTCAATGGTCGCAGAGCAGGAAGTAGTCGGCAAGTAGTGGAAGTCCATGAAGAGGACTCGGCCGCAGCTGTCCTATAAGCAGCATCGGCAAGAGCAACAGAGGCAGCACCAGAGATCGCCCTTCCATCCCTCTGGCCGTGAAGCCCATCGGGCATCCGGATCACAGGGACGTGGCCGTTCATCCTCATACAAGTCCTCTAATAAGAGGCCGTATGAGGAGGACAGGAAGGGTGGCAGTTCGGGTCGCAGCAGTTATCGTAAAGCTAGCCTTGGAGGACGGTCCTGACGGGTTTCCGGTGGGATCCGTTCCGGTGACGTCAGGAGCGAAGGGAGTCGAGAATCTTCACCTACCATATTTCGCTTAATAGTAGCCTAGGCTTCTATTAGGACAAGAAGTGTTCAATTTCCAACAAAACATCTCTGAGAAAGGGGGTGGGCTTATATTACAGAGTTCTCCCAAAAAGTTTTCTAAAATTGATACCACGGAAATTCAACGTATTTTCTCCCGTAAAAATTCCCACCGCCTACGTTTAATATATACCTCAAAACATTACCGTGGAAGTGAAATTATTTGATTCGAGCGCCTAAATATTGCGTATATCCTTTAATAAAGCTCGTTTATTACATCAAAATTAATCCACAATTTGATATAAAATGGCGTCGCGAAAAATACAAATCACATGATTCGCCTCCAATTGAAGAGTTTATTGTAGAGCGAGTACTCGGATAGAAATATTCTGGAATCGGGGACTCAGAACTCGGGAATATCTATATATTATCATTGCACGATAGGAACTGAGTATTATCCTGATCTTAAAAAATGGGTACCCGTTTGAAAAACTCCCGTTAGCGTATAATATCTCGCGAGAACATGATGCCTCCCATCTCAAGAACTGCTGGCTCGCCAACTTAAGACGCCGGCTATATTGTCGTTCATAATTTTGGATCATTTAATGTTGACCGGCGTTACAAAATTGATCCACATTTTCTCCCGTGCTTGTTGTTTGGTACATAAATTTGATCTTAAAATATATTTATAAGGAAGGTATTTAATCACGCCAAGGCTGTTTTATGCGCAATTTGACTACAAAAGTGTGGAATAAACTTTATTATATCTTGAACATACGTGGTCTACTACTAGTATTAATCTAATAGGTGGTCGAGATTTACAAATCCGAGGCCTGTATTGACTTCTAGAGGGGCCGGGAATGTATCAGGGCAGAGATCGGTCTGAAGTAGACACACCCTGACCCTGTGACACGATTGTTATTATTATACACGCTATTCTTACAAATTTGCTCTTAAGAAAAATTTTCCTATACAGTCTGCTGAGTTAGGGGGTGGGCTTCTAATACAGAGTTTTGCCGTTTCGAAACTGCTAAGAAATCTGTGGAGCTCATATGTCAAAGTTAGGGGGTGGGCTTCTATTAGAGCATAGGCTACTATTAAGCGGAATACGGTAAGCGAATTAGTGTCTTATCGTGCAATATCGACCGCCAGCTGTGTGCAGATTCCTACCGTCGGAGGCAGACTTCGGCTGTTCTCAAACCAGTAGGAGTAGGTCGTGCAAGATTGTTTAGTCTGTCAGTGATTAAGAAACGGCTACGAACCGGACTGGCTCATCCGTCAATCGTTAGTTCCGTTAACATCGGCTCCAGTTTGGACTCCCGTTCCAAGGGAATCCGATCGTCTAGATGCCATTTGCTCAGAAATCAAAGATCTTCAGCAGAAGAACACGATTCATCTAGTCCGTAATCAGTCCTCCCTAGGCTTCTATTCGATGATGTTCCTCATTCCGAAACATACCGTAGGTTGGAGACCAATTCTAAATCTTAAACCGTTGAACAAATTTATTCTTTCTCCAACGTTTCAGATGGAGACTGTAGCAGCGGTGATGACGGGGCTGAGAAAACGCATGTGGGCAGTATCGATAGATCTGAAGGATGCATATTTTCATATTCCAATGTCAATTCCTTTTCAGAAATACCTTCGCTTTGCATTCGAAGACAATGTCTGGGAGTTCAATTCGTTACCGTTCGGTCTGACAACAGCCCTAAGGGTCTTCACCAAAGTGGTTCTCGCGATGACTTCTTATCTTCGCAGGAGAAACATAGCTGTTCACACTTACATAGATGACTGGCTGCTGAAGGCGGGGAATCCAGTCACTCTGCGCAACAATCTTCAGGTAGTCCTAGCCTTAGTAAAGGACCTAGGATGGATTGTGAATCTACAGAAATCAGAATTGATTCCATCCCAGGAGTTTGTTTATCTGGGAATTTTTTTCAATCTCAGGGATGGCGTAGCTTTTCCGGCGGAGAGCAGAGTCAAGAGTTTGATTGCGGTACTGGAGTCAGGTTCTCTAGGAGCCTTTCTGAATGCGCGCCAATTTCTCAGAATACTGGGTTTCCTAGTATCTCTAGAGAAAGTGGTTCCTTATGCGGCACTCGGGCGCAGGCCGATTCAGATGTATCTAATGTCATTCTGGTCTCAGAAAATGGATCCGTTATCCCTGAGAATTCCAGTAAAAGAACCATTGATATGCCACCTTCAGTGGTGGTTATCAGAACAGAATCTCCTGCGAGGTGTTCCTCTACAACCTCCTCAACCGCAGATGTCCATCTTCACAGATGCGTCGACGACGGGTTGGGGAGCGGTATTGGACGATCAGTGTTAGGGGAATGGGATCGGACCAATGCGCAGAAACATATCAATGTTCTCGAATTATTAGCAGTGACATTGACTCTTCGAAAATTTGAGAGCTCACTCTGAGACAAGATTGTCCTAGTCAGGACAGACAACTCAACAGTGGCGTCTTATTTGAACCGCCAGGGCGGGACGCGATGACCAGAGTTGTGTATGATGATTTGGAACCGTCTGCTGTGGTGCCAAGAGAGGAATATTATTCTTCGGGCAGCACACATTCCAGGAAGATTGAACATCCTAGCAAATGCTCTGTCGAAGGACGGTTTGTCGTCCGACGGAATGGCAGCTCAACCAATTGGTAGCGGAGGTTCTATTCACACATTGGGGCAAGCCAAATGTGGATCTATTTCCGATGAAACAAAATGCAAAGATGGTCACATACGTGTCACTGATCCCGGACCCGCTAGCCTTAGCAGTAGACGCACTGGTGATAAGTTGGAAGGGAATGTACACGTATCCTCCAACGATTCTCATCCCAAATGTTCTGGCAAAGATAAGAGAGGGTGTGTGCCAAGTACTTCTGATCGCCCCTCATTCGCCAGGCCGATCATGGTTTACGGATCTGCTGGACCTTCTGATCTGCAATCCAATCCCTCTTCCAGTCAGAAGAGAATTAATCTCTCAGAACAAGGGTCTGTATCTCCACGACAGACCAGAAATGTTCAAATTGACTGCATGGATGTTATCAAGCAGCGTGCAATTAAGGGTGGCTTTTCTGAGCAAGCAGCGAAGTTTGCCGCTTCAGCCAGATGAGGGTCAACCACAAGAACATATAATTATAGAATCAACAAATTTGCAGAGTGGTGTAAGGGAAGCGATATTGATCCCTTTGCTGCATCTGTTCAACACGTAGCAGATTTTATCTGTCATTTATACAAAGTTGACAAACTTGTACCTTCAACCCTAGCAGCATATAAATCTGCATTAGCTTCAGTCGTTCCCAGTCTGGCCATTGAAGGAGTGGCGAATGACACTTTAAATGAAGTTATTAAAGGAATGAGCAATTTGCGACCTAGACAGCCAATTCCTATCCCAGCATGGAATCTATGTCTTGTTCTACAGGTTTTAGGGCATGCTCCCTTTGAACCAATTAGATCTATAGATATTAAACTGTTAACTATTAAGTCAGTTTTCTTGGTTGCAGCAGCATCGGTGAGAAGGAGAAGCGAAATACATGCGCTTTCTTCCGAACAAGACCGTTTTGTCGTCACGGGTGAAGGTTTAAGACTACTTCCACGTCTTTGTTTCCTGGCAAAGAATCAGTCACTTAAATATCCAGGACAGCCGATCAATTTGCCAAGTTTAATTAGACATGACCCAAACTTCTGCTTGGTGTCCTGTCAGATGTCTGAAAATGTATAAAAAACGAACTGAGTGGAGAGATGGCCCGAAATCTCTGTGGTTATGTCTCAAAGCTCCTCATTTGCGCGCCTCGAAAGATACTATTTCTCGTTGGATAGTCGATGCTATTCAGATGTCGCACAAAATCGCTACAGGAAAGCAGATTGATTGTGCGAATGCCCACCAGGTCCGAGTACTAGCAGCATTCGGCCCTTTATAAGGGTGTCTCATTAGAAGAGGTTCTTCTTCTTTTCGTTCGCTGATCATACCGCCAGTCCTGTAAGTGACTATCGACATGATGATATGCGTTAAGTGCGTGGATCCATGGTTTATTAGAGTGCGCTGTGCGGCCTGGAACCTCCGTCTTCAGCACTCGAGATTTCTGTCATGGTTACCTCACCCGTACCTCCTTTAGTCGCCTCTTGCGACACGCAGAGGATACGGAAGGTGTATTCTAAGCCCCACCTACAGGGCAGTTTTTAGAAGAGGTGATGTCTGTAGCACAATGGCATGCCGAGTCGTCATTCACTGATTTCTACCTTCGTGATATCTCCAGCGCACTTAATCCGGTAGCCGTTGCCAATTTATCGAATCTTAACTAAAGCCACATCCGACCACTATTTCGCACATATCACAAGATTCTTCCACATGCACTGAACAATGGCTATGCACATGATCCGAGGATGACCGTGGATTGGGCCAAGCTCCTGTGATGAACAAGAAAAGACCAAGCACTCAAAATGGTGAGTGTTTACATTAATTAAGTGACTAATATTAGTTTACTTAGTCGATTTACCAGACTGAATAAGTAAATAGTCTGGCCAAGAGTTCTTATTCTTTCAACAGACATTAGACTCATTCCAATTCGAAAGCCTATTCGATATACTGAGTGTTTTTTCAAAATTAGAAGTTGTAGTAACTTCTTTGCACTCTACTAGACTGCCCTAGCTGAGACTTGTGGCTGACACAGGTCTGGTGGGTGTTGCTCCCCGTTTTGACAGCCCTGTGGAATTTGTGCGGACAAATGAGGGGGGGAGGGCGGTCTAGACCATGGAAGTTTAGCACTCTGTGAGTCAGATAGCGAAAACCAAGCATATGCCAGGGTTCTAGTCTTCACAACCTTCCCTGTCGGATGGTAGATGAGTGCTGGTCGAGCCTCACCTCCTCCCACCAGTATTTCTTGGCTGTCGAAATCCGGAGTTTATCATAATAGTACATCTGATAAGTATTATTCGAAGTAGAATAAAAAAAGCATCCGCTCATGTTCCTACGAGAATTCTTAATACTTACCAGATGTACTATGGCCCTCCCTCAGCCGCCCCGCTGAGGTGAGGCTGAGCTGCTTTCACTGTTTGTCAAGGCAAACATAAGACGAATCTGACTGTGATTGGGAATTGACTCGCAGGGGCTATGGTAATTCCTGGACACAGTATGGGCAGGACAAGGAGAGTGCAGAGTTTTTAATTGTTTATTTTGAGCTAGACTAGATAATAGACATTATCATAATAGTACATCTGGTAAGTATTAAGAATTCTCATAGAAACAAAAGCGGATGCTTTTTTGATTCTCAACTAAAAAGCTCATTCCAGCAGCGATGTTCAACGATATCGTCGATCTACTGGTAGGCATTTGTTAAAATATTGATTTTTTTTCCAAACATCGTATAGCGCAAAGCTCCCCGATACAAGCGTCCTTATTGGATACACGCTAATGCGTTATCTATGCTTTAACCAATCAGCAATCGTGTTACATAGTTACTCCCTATGAATTAGACATATCCGGTTATTGACTGATATATTTTCACTAATTATGCAGTTTAATCTGATTTATACAGATTATTTTTGATAAATTATTGTTTTGTCTGATCTTGCCTATGTATTCTACTATATTTAGTCATTCCAATTACATTATAAAAAATATGCGTGCATTATATCGAAGTAGGTCAAGTTGTCCTTGAGCAAACTCGTCCCAGCTACTCGTAATTTTTCAATTCGTCCAAAGTCAAGTTATGGTTTAATAGAAAAACTAATGCAGTGGTCTTTGCTAATTACTAATGTAGTGGTCTTTGGAAATGTTAATCATACATGGTTGTCAATGTCGGTTGGTTGGTTTATCAGACAACAAACAAGTACAGTGCTTTAAGTTATTGTTTATTGACACGCTGTTCAAATGTTTTTAGTTAAATATACAAGGGCCATTTCAATAGATCAATTTTAGCCACCATTGTAGATCACAGAATACATATTTTTGAAAATTTACCACTGGAATGACGGGCACTGTTTAGAGCCAGTCATTCCAGTGTTAAATCTTCAAGAATAGGTGTTTTGGTGATCTACAATGGTGGCCAAAAGTGTTAAGCGCTAAAGGTTAATAAACTATGCATAGTTAATATTCTCTATACATTAACAGTATTTACACAATGTCATAACTAGAGCCTTCAACATGTTTAATAAAGTGCTTTATAATTAGATCAATGTGTTGTGTTTATTTTAAGAAAAAAACATGGGACCCCCTGTATTTCAGATGAGGACCTCTGGGACCCCAGGTTTTACAGTGGGACCCCCAAATCTGAGAGAGTGGGGTCCTTGGGACTCTAAAAAATCAGATGTTGTGGGCAACACTGCCGGAACAGATAGGTGGTGTGCACAAATGAGCTAAATCTAAAGCCCTGTAGAGGCACTGGTCAGCATCCTGAAATAGATCTATAAAGATTAGATATAGCGGACAACTGGCCCACTACGGACAACTATCCCACTACGGTCAGGACCGTATACCTATAAGGGTTGACTATTTTTAAAACTTTAACGGATGGTTGTTGCAGCCTAAAAGCAGCAACAACCTTCTGTCAACAAGTTTTCAAAATATTTAACAGCGATACTTTGATGTATGATATAAATCAATGACATAACCCAGGGAGAGCTGCTGGAATTATATCCATCAAAATGTAATACATTGTAACCTCTTGTCTAAATATAGCTCTACTATTTCCTAGAAATTGCTGCTGACTTCCTCATTACTGGAAAATCCCCAAGCACATGTCGTGTCTTGTCTGTCTGCAAAGTTAAACTGAACTGAGACTGGGAAAGGCTGACACAACCTCATTACTGGGAAAACCCTACCACCACATTGGTCACCTGCATGCTATAATTCAATACACAGTCAAACCTGTGTATAGCAGACACTTGTTTTTGAGGCCATTAAGATGTTGGTTTTTTGATACAGGTGGAATTCTTTATGTATATGAACCCTTTAACCCTCATATCAGCCAAAAACGGCTTCTGCAGTGGTCTGGAGAAATGTCCATCTGCAGATAACCGAGCCAGTCATTCCATTGGTAAATTTTCAAAAATAGTCTTGGTCTGCAAATGTACATTTTCTATGAGAAAATTTTAATTTTCTTCACCAAATTTGAGGGTTAAAGCATATTCTGTTGAATATTTTGAAAATAAGATGACTGGAATCCGTTGCTGCGTTAAAGTTCTCATCTACATGTATTAGTAAAACAGAAATATCCTAGTTAAATTCATTTTGGATAGATAATTCTTGGCGCCATTGTTTCAGACTATTGTCTTCGCCGGTGTGCAATTATTGGTATAAAACTATTGTCGCAATGCTATTAATGTTAATCATTCATATGCTGGCTTCTAAGACAAACGCAAAGTGGCTAGCATAGTTCAATACCAGTTATATATTTCCTATAATGCCAGTGACAACAAAATGTATTCTATTCATGCTTACTGAAAACTGTTGCTGCCTATAGTAGCAACTGTTGCTTCCTATGGCAGCAACAGCTTTCTGTCAAATTGTTATCAATATAATCAGCTGATAATACTTACGTTACTGGAGCAGAAACGACTGTGTGTCGCAACTATAGCAACTTGTCGCAACCATAACGGCACATTATCATATCAATATTGATCATAAAAAAACGATTTTCTGTATCAAGTAACTTATCATTTTCTAGGTGTAACCAATAGTTAGTAATACAGGTCATAACAATTGCTGTAAGATTGTTATTCATCAAATTGATAGGAATTTTTAAAGGAAAGGATGAGGAAACTAACATATGCTCTTGAATGACAGCTTTATTTAATACTCAACCTATACCCACCACGCCCACCAGTGAAAAACAGAAATAAATCAGAATAATTAGAAAAAGCAGCTAAATACCATTTACCGGTGTGTCATTCTGGCGGGAACCAATTAGTGATGAAGCTGTACCCATGAGCTCTGGTGTATGCCAAGCGAATAAATAATACCCGCTACAGCCAGTCATATAAACTTAGTTATATTCCCGCTAAGCTGGTTAGCCACTGCATCCTACAGGTAAAATACTGTCTAGTTTTAAAACAGTTTGACTGAAAGCCGTTGTTTCCATTCAGTCACACAAATTTTGAAATATTCAGTAGGTATCATATTGTGACCGTGGAAACCAGCAGTGTATTTTGAAATCATTTTGACCAAAACGTGTTGCTTCAACCAAAAAGGGACTTTCAAATATAACTTTTTCAAAAGGATCAATAGTGAATTAGCAGTAGTGAGTTAATCGCTCTACACCAGCCCCTATAGCGTATACTATTCATACCACTTACAAAACTATATTCTGGTGTGCTTTCGTTATATTCAGGTAGGCCTATGAGTATGCAGGGAATATTTTGAGCGGTATCGCTGCGATGCAAATGAGTACCTGTTGCTACACATTCACAACTTCGCTTAGCTATTTGCTGCGATACATAATTTTGATCTAAAATTCAGTCAATTCACTTAATTTTGAAATATTTTTGATAAAAAGTGGCTAAGAGTTGTAAAACACTTGTCAAATTTAGTAAGGAAGCGAGATGCGCATGTGATGGAGGCTGATTTCCGATATTGTCCATAGATATATATAGCTATAGAGCGCATATCTTCATACCTTCCTTCACTATGGGACAAATGACCACCGGTGACGTGAGTTCAGTAAGCGCTCTATAGATAGCTATCTCTATGGAGAAACCAAACGAAATCGGGAACATGTTTGTCTATGCCATAAGTTCAAGAGTACGTGTAAACTATTTTCCCGTGATTTCTATCGATCGACTGAGGTAATTTATTGGTTAAAATTTTGTTATATTCAGGGTTCGAAAAAAAAGCGCTCGTCCGTTCATCACTGACTACCAAATATACCAACGTATGGCTATATCAATATAAGCCGACGTACTACCGGAAATAATTTAACTGAGTAGAATAATTCAGCTAACAACCCATGCAATGTGTGTATTGAATGATTTAGTTTATGTATTTTATCGTGAAAATGTCATGTTGATCTGTCAAAATCTAAAAGCTAGCGATGCGCGCATGCGTTAACAGCTTCCTTCTTCCGGTATAATAATAAACTGTTACACAGACTTCAGATTTGAGTTTGGACACCAGTCGGAAACTAGCAATATGTATCGCGGGGTATTCACGGTCATATTGCTCGTAACAGACTTGTAAATCTAAATTCCCCATATAGGGTTGGGGGAGGGCGTGTGTGGGTATGGCTATTGATCATTGCCTCATCATTAGTTAGCATTATGATAAACTTTTAAAAATACAAGTTTATCTAGGCTGATTCTGGTCAGTTTAGACAATGTTTGTCTCGGAAACTGAGTTATATCATCGCGAATGCTAAACTCCTGTTAGCGCATCCCCAAATCAATGCCGACACAGTATAGTTAGCCATGCTACGGCGGCATATCACACTTGATTCGCGCAAGCAACAGATTTAGAATGGCATGTCACCAAGATCTTCTCCAAAGTCAGGAACATACTTTCTCGCAAGATTATTGGTTAATAAATATAACTATATAGAAAGCAACCAATGAATCGCAAGGAACAGGGATGAGGTCAATTCCATTTTATCAATTCAAATTCAAATTCTACCTCAATTCATTTTATCAATTCCAATTCCGTTTCCACATCTATTCATTTTATCAGTTCCAATTCCACCCAGAAAAGTTCAATTCCAATTCCATAACAATATTTACTTGAGATCAACATTGTTATATTCTAACCACTTAATGCCCAAGATTGCCCAAGAAAAACTAGATTTATCATTAGCAAATGTCCATTTGCAGGATAAGAGAAGACTATTTTTTTTAAATTTAACAATGCAATAACTGGCTCAGTTATGGAATAAGTCATTCCACGGGTAAATTTTCAAAAATAGTCTTAGCATACATATGATCCTTCCTCATGACCAGTGCAAGAGACATTTTTGGCTGGCTTCTCCGTTAATATTTTAAACAATTAGAATAAAGATTGTTGTTGCCAATAGTTAGTTATATCTTTCAGTCAAATTATTGTCCAAAAAGTCAACATTCAGCAGATCTTATTTTTAGTTTATTTGACTTAATTATAGCTTAATGCCAAGTTTTTTCTGATGAATATGACTAAAAGTTAATGCCATGTCTAATTATTGTAGATGCATGTAAACCTCGATATTTAAATGTTTGCATTAAAAAGCATTAGAATACAATGTATATAGTACAGACTGAGTGAGAGTACTGAGCACATGTGTATATGTAAAGTTTGAATAACACCTCTACTCCAGGTGTCTGTGTTTTAAAATCTGAACCATTTCGCATAGGGGTTGTTCAATGATTACACGGCAATTATCTTGTAATGTAGTGCTTTCTTCATCCATTTCATTCCATGCAGATGATAGTTATTACTTTACTGAACACTATTAACTCAATTTGGTTATCTTGGTTGTAGCTTATATATTTGAAATCATTTTAACTAATTTGTATGATTTTAAAGATGGCATAATTTCATAGAGATGAAAACCTGTTTCCAGGGAATGCAGAATCAAATAAGTTCAAGATCAGGAGCTTTGATTGAATAAAGGAAGTACAAAGCTCACATAGGATAAAACCAGGCATGAGTCGAGACCCTAGCATTGGGAACTAGCAAATAAATGCCTTAAAGATTACAACACACACATAGAATAAAAGGCTTAATTGGTCACTGGTCAGGAGTAATTGAGTTAAAGCAATAATGTATTAACGTTCATAGCATTTATCAGGGCCCGGTTTCACGAAACTTCTTAGGTCACGTAATTTGCTTAGCTCGTAGTTATTTTCTTAAATCACTACATATGCGTTTCTCGGTAAATCTTAACCTCAAAACTACACAATATTTAAGACAAAAACATAATTTTCTTAAGACTGGAATAGAGCAGTCTTAAGTTCAAAACTAGTCAGATAAATATGGCCGCCGTGAGAAACAACATTTGATAAAATTCATGATTCGCTCTGAAAGAATATTCAGGGATCGGCAGAATGCGCTTGACATGTATTATGC
This sequence comes from Chaetoderma sp. LZ-2023a, assembly GCA_034401795.1. Classification (NCBI taxonomy): domain Eukaryota; kingdom Metazoa; phylum Mollusca; class Caudofoveata; order Chaetodermatida; family Chaetodermatidae; genus Chaetoderma; species Chaetoderma sp. LZ-2023a. Next base: position 66,938,327 of record CM067374.1, read on the forward strand.
GCATAAGATACTGTCCCAGTATCGATCATGCCATTAACTATCATTTTCAGCCAATTTAGAAAGACCACAAAGCGATTTAATACAGCATTTTTAACGCCGTAATCAATGCTATTTTAGCATTAATGAACATCCAATTATGACGTCATAATGGTGAAACATCACAGGTATAGTCACTCATATTCTGGGCACGTTCTTGTTGCATTTTCCCGGCGTAGCGTTAGCTATGCTACAAATCCATACTCTCGTGTTTTTCACTGGTATAGTGGCATATGAAATAAAGAAAATAACAACACTATATATAGGCTCTAATAATAAATTAAATGTGTAACCACTGTTACTGCTGTAGTCCTCCTGCTTATTCTAACCATGTTAGCCGTGCCTCCGAATTAATAATCATTTCATGAATTAATCATTACATTTGAACATTTTGATTCGTATAAAAACAAATAAATTCTAAACAAACATCGAACTATATATAGTAGAGTTCCCGTCAGATTATTTGTCTGGCTTATCCACCACCTTCCCATATCTGTTAGACTTAATTACCCAATCACAAATCCCCATCACTTTCCTCAGCTTTGACCTTTTTGTCCCCGCACCTACCCCATGCGAAGGGGATGTAACAATTTGGTTGGAGTTTACCAAATGCTTTCAGAGGAGAAAGAGTGGTGGAAGGAATGCTTATGATATTTGACCTTTTGACCCCATCCAGTCCCCCCCCCCTCAGCCCCCAGCCACACACACTCACCCATCACAAGGTGCAGCCCGCAATAAATTCATGTATCATCTCACAATCTGCAATCATATGCGACCGTGATAATCCTGTATTATTTCCCGCGATCACTAGACACACGTATATCAATCGAATCGGTATGTAGGTTTAGGGAATAATAATACTTTTCTTACCGTGTAGTCTGTCCATCATGCCAGAATTTCCATAGGCCAGAGTCAGAGAACTCGATCAATTACCTACAGGGGTTAAATTTTCAAAAAGAACCGCGGAGCAGAGGCAAGTAAAAATGCAGCCTCTCAATCATTAATGATATGGGTAACCCATAACAAATTTTGTTGAATTCCTGTAAATCGTTTTCGAGGAGATAATCAGATGGGCAGACTGACATATGGACAGACGGACGGGTGAAGATGATTTTAATATCCCTGGAGGGATTTTCTTCAAACCATTTTCCCAAAATTGTTTGGAGATAATAATGCATACATTTTAGGCATGACACTGTTGATGTCCGTTTGTTTCTAGCTCACCTGGCCTGAAAGGCCAACTGAGCTTATGTCATGACAGGCGTCCGTCGTCCGCTCGTTGTCCATCGTCCATCCATCCATTGTCCGTCCATGATGTGCTACAATCGATTTTTGAGCGCCGACACATGCCCGCCCGCCTGCCTGCCTGCCAGCCCACCAGCCGCACGCACGCACACACGCACTTGTTGCACGGCATAATCCCCAACTTTCTTCGAAAAATGTTGCGATAATATATAATAATGATATAATTTCATTAGATGAGGTGAAAATTGGCGCTTACATTACAATACTAGTCTGACAAAACGTGCATTAGCTATCCTACAATTTAGTGAATTAATTAGCTAATCTTGTCTCATTTTAAAGGCAAGGATTTGTAGATACAGTGTGTATGACAGTTCCAGATTATCGACAGTTTCGGATCACTATATTTTAGTCATCAATAAAATTCTTTGGAATTAGGCTTAATAGATTTAATATTTTGTTATGTTTTTCAATAACTTCAGTTTATTGAGGAGGAAGAAACATAAAAATGTGTATATCAATTGTGTGAGATTTCCAGCATTTAATTCATAATAAATCATCTGTCGCGATTAACCACCCTTATAGCCGAAACGAAAACAAGCTCATCTCTCATAGCGGTATGCCGAAAATGCTTCTATAGACAGCACATGTTTGTATGTCAATGATATTTCTCATATTCTTGTTTTTTGCCTTCTGAAAACATGACAATGGAATAAGACTGCTTTCGAAAATATTGTTTTATAGTCCTCAAACTGACAGTTTAAATGACTGGATCCGGAACTACCCAACGTGATAGGAATTGACGTATTCGGTCTTCAAACCAAACATATAACTAAGTTGTTAAAATTAAGTTTAATAGAAACTGTTGCAGCCTTAGAAGACAAAAGTATTCAGTCAAATTAATTGTAAAATATTCAATAAACCATCTAATTACAGCTGGGATAATAAATATCATCAACTTGCATATAGAATGAAATGTGGTAAATGGTATCATATAGATCATTTAGGATGAAAGCATTAAGGACATATAACGGGCAGTGTATAATTTACAGATATTACACATGCATTTTATTGCCAACACTGTTCAGTAAATCTATCACAAATGTGACAAATTATGACTGGAATTGATTGGAATGGAATTGGAATTTATCAATTCCGGTCAATTCAAATGATCAATTCCAAATCCAATTCCAATTCCGGTGTCTTAAAATTTATCAATTCCAATTCCAATTCCGGAGTCCTCAGTTTTATCAATTCCAATTCCAATCGGAATTGACCCCAACCATGGCAAGGAAACTACTGACAGTAAAGAAAATAAGCAATGTTTTACCCAGTAATTTTATGAATGACATAGTAGTATCTTTATATATGTAGCATTCGTAGTAAAACTAGTAACACATGGGCCGATTGATACATGCTGATCACAGTAAAACTTGATCATTCACTATTTAAGCCAGTGAAAACAACCATTAGTAATTTTTAAATAAAAATTGTTAACTCTTAAGTCATAGTATCACAGAAACTCAATTTCATCTTAATAAGCTGTTGAATATGGTGAAAGTTTTTAAGGGGGACCTGTTGCTCACAGCTGCCATAGCCTGCAACAGCTTCCAGTTAAGCACTAACACTATTCAGCCTTCTTACATTGTATTGAATGGTGTGTACTTTGTTTAGCCTACCAGTTGAAAGAGATATGTGATGTTGGTTGGTAAGTTACAAAATATGTTAACCCTAGTCAATGAAATCACAGTATTCATGGGAGGTACATTATTGGTTTTTTTGAAAATAATTTGACTGGAATTAAGGCAGCAACAGCTTCCAATCAATGTAATTGCCAAATCTGCCAATACGTATTATTTTAGGTTTCCTATACTCCCTGACCATGGCCAGAGCCAGTACATGCATATTCTGAATCTGACATGTTATACTGACAAATGACAATTGTGGCTACTGTAGACCTGAAGACTGATACACTATCCTCAATAACATTCTCAGAAGTCCAATATTAATTATTCAACCATCTGTTCATGTCACATTTGTGCAATTTGTGTAAACTACGTGTCACATATTACACGTCTTACGGACTACTAATATTTTTTAGACGGACTACTGATTTGCCAAGGACTACCATCAACTTTTCGCTAATTTCGAACCCTGGTTATATTACACATTTTAACACTGATCTCCATCTAGATTATTTTGAAACCATGTTAGAAAAGATTACATTCCATATTTATTCTGTTTGTGGCTTGAACAACATGATCGAAGCGCCAATACATTATAAAAATCATGAATTCTCTCGGCTTAAAAATATTGACTAGCTCCCGTTATAGTACATGTATCAATGACTGCTACATTGGAACCAGTCCTGCATTCCATAGGGAAAACGTTTTGCGAAATCGGCAAATTAGGCTTTTCGTTTGTTTTCGGATACACTTGCGTGTGTAGACGAAACAAATCGTTTTTGATCATGCAAACATGTTTTGAAACGTTTCTCCGTTGGAACACCAACCAGTTTCAACACATTTTGTTTGCTATGCAAGTGCTATGAACTGCAATGGATTATTCAATTTGTTTAGCAGTTACTGCTATGCAATTTTTTTCCAACAAAATATTCTCTGGTATGCGGTATACCTGCACGACTATTGAAATCGACAAGGATCTGAAATCCCGTATGTCCGCCAACCAATGGCGGCTGCACATGTATCTTAAAAATCGGTTTCCGAGTGATGACTCCATTAGCGCTTAACAGATCACTTTGAAACTTCACAGGATGACTGGACTAGATCTCGATCTGAGAAAGAAACCTATCTGAATCGACCACTTTGAAACATCCTATGATGACTACTTGATCTGAGGAAGGAAATCGCTGTTTCTTTTGACGTATTTAATAGCTCTCAATCGTGGGTTTGTCATCATGACATTGTATTATGCGTTCTTTGCGGGAGTTGTGAAGTTGAATCACGTACATGTACTTGATTCCCTAATTCAAATTTACAATTTAAAAAAATTAACTTGATGTATAGGGAAAGAAATCGTCAAATGGTAAGATTTATTTCGTTTTGTTACATTGACACACATAATTTATGCAATGTCGCCAATGTGCGCCTTTAGCAGTTTATGTCATTCAATATTGTTACATTAAAATTTGTGGCAATATCTCTTTTCCCCCCCCCCCCCACGCACTCACGCACACATTTCAATTATAAATGTTTTCAGCGTACACTATTTATTTGTGCAATTCTCAGGCGCTTGATGCAGACAAGCTGAGGGATTGTGATTTCGTGGAAAATGAAGAGGATGAGATAACATATAATTTGATGAATGATGACACTTTTGGTGATTTGATTGAAGGTGAGTGATAGTAGTAAAATTGTCTTTACCTGAGATTGGACCTTCATTATCTGTGTCGCTTCTGCAAGCCACCAGACAGTAATTTTAGTGAGAAAAAATTCTTGACTTGAATATTTTGAAAACAAGTTTAGTGAATGTTGTTTGTGGCTTAGCCGTCAAGAGCTTTCAGTCAAATTGTTTTCAACATGTTTAACAGGTCTATCAATATAACCCCTGGTATATGTTGCCTGCAAAAACTCGGAGTCAGGCAGGCAGTTAACCATTAAAAAAGAATTAATTTCAGAATGGAGTTTCTTTTTTTCAGATCGAGATCAGATCAGTAGTGTAATTTTACAGATATCAATAAATCAGAAATTTGATGCAATGTGATGCGGATTCAGGCTTTTAAATTTCAATCACAACCAAAATCATGAAACCGAGTGCTGTAATTTAGTGATGCAAATGCACTTGAAAATCACTGAGGGCATTTGGATATCAAAAGTCAGATGCCCTCATGAGCATGGCAATTTTTCGTGCTTTGGAAAAATATCAGTGCTTTAAATATTTATAAATCAAGTTTGTTGATTTTTATCTTATATCATGGCATAATACAAATGCAATTCCAGAATCATTGTCACTTTGAATGTTGATAAATAGCAGCTTCATTCAATGACTTATTTTATAATAATGCAAGTATGTGTACCCATTTATGGTGTGACATATTAGAATGCGGGCCGCCTAACCTCAACGAGGGCACTGTTTTAATTTTTACCATGCACTGATGGCATTCACCTCAAAATGCTAAGTTTCAGCACTGAAACCATAGGTTACAATAACGTGTTTTCTTATACGAGTTGAGCCAAATCACACACCAGTAATTTCTGAAATTCAGCTGTGGACATGATTTATAAACTGGAATCCTTATCCAGTTTTAGCTATGCCCCGCCCATCTGCAGCCAATCTGCACCCACACCTCGCTCATTTTGGGATCAATCGATCCCTGAACTCCCTAATTATCAATTGCCTGAAAACTATACAGGTAAGCTGTTGAATATTTTGAAATTAATTCGACGGCTTGGCAGCAACAGCGCACAATCAAATTACACACGCGCGCACGCACGCACGCACAGTGCGATATGTATATATTCTTGCTTTACCTGATGCATTGTTAACCCTTTGCCACTCATATCAGCAAAAAGCGGCTTCTGTAGTGGTCTTGCAAAATGTCAATTAGCAGATGAAGAGAAGACTATTTTTGAAAATTTACCACTGGAATAACTGGCTCGATAACCGAGCCAGTTATTCCAGTGGTAAATTCTCAAAAATAACCTGTTGGTCTGCAAATGGACATTTTGTATGAGAAATTTTGTTGAACAAATTCGAGGGTTAATGTTCACATGATTAGTATTTCATTTAACAGGTGAAGATTGGGAAGCTCAACATGAGTTATTGACTGGTCAGTTATCTGATGGCATCGTCATCAATGGTATGCATGAGCATAAATATGGGAGCTGTGGAGACAGTGACTACAGGAAGCAGGAGGTTTGTCAGATTAGTGTAACACTTATTGTCAGGCCAGACAGAATCACTTATTGTCAAGCCAGACAGAAACACTTTTATTGTCAAGCCAGACAGAAACACTTATTGTCAAGCCAAACAGAATCACTTATTGTCAAGCCAGACAGAATCACTTATTGTCAAGTCAGACAGAATCACTTATTGTCAAGCAAGACAGAAACACTTTTATTGTCAAGCCTGACGGAAACAGTTTTATTGTCAAGCCAGACAAATACTTTTATTGTCAAGCCAGACAGAAACACTTATTATCAAGCCAGACAGAAACACTTTTATTGGCAAGTCAGACAGAAACAATTTCATTGTCAAGCCAGACAGAAACACTTATTGTCAAGCCAGACAGAAACACTTATTGTCAAGCCAAACAGAAACTCTTATTGTCAAGCCAGACAGAAACACTTATTGGCAAGGCAGACAGATATATAGTCTTTTTGAACCTTGATTTTGACAAGCCCATTTACAGGCTCAAAGAAAATTACCTTAGAAAATTGATTAAGAGATCAGTATTGGCGTCCGTTACTGACATGAATGAAATACATCTTGAAACTAAGTTTCTGATTTAGTGGTGCATGCACTGTAACAGTACTACGGTTTGTCAGCTTATTTTAAAATTCCAATGTAAACTAGGTTTTCAAAATGCTGTTTAGATCTCGCATATATGACCAGTTTTAGATGAGTATTCCAGAGGCCCATTAGGAATTTAGGATAAGATCGGTCGGGATGGTTGATAACCTGAAATCCAATGGATGGATTGAGTTTAAGCTATATCCCTGCACATCTCTAACTAATCTCCGCCTATTCCTTGCCCATGTTGGGATCGATCGATCCATGCTCTCTGAACCTCAATTTCCAGAAAACTATGTATACACTTACAGGTAAACTGGTTAATATTTTGAAACTGATTTGACTGACGGACTATTACGCGTTTATGACGGACTTGATCACGTCATTCACCACACAATTGATTATGACATCAGCCTACATGTGATGTATCTTATTATATTATCCTATGATTGACTAAGAGACTGGATTATTATGCTCATCTGTCAGTGCCAATCCGAGGTATGTATTGTTTCCTTTTGACACTGCTTCATCGTGGCTTCAATTTGTATTATTCCTTAAGTTATCATCTTCGGGGGAACCGTTTCCAGAGCTCTTAGTAATTGTATGTAGATTTCATTCTCAATCATTCACAATGTGAGCGTGATATTCAATATACTGAATGCAAGGGTTTAATCTTTAGGCAAGTTGTCTTTGCTTACTCTCGTTTAACATTTCACTTCGGTTGAGTGATTGCAGTGTTCATTCTAGGATCTTGAATAGTGGGGCTCAAGAACCCTACCCAGCCAAAAGGTTGGGACATTAGAATAATATGAGGGACAGAGGCTCTGAATGAACACACAACTTAGCAGAAATAGAGGATTGTTAGAGAAATATATATCCACATTTGATGCTTTCTTACAAGTCAGACCAATCTGATTAACACTCATCGTTTACATCTTAGTATCTCAATTTCAAATCAACCATACTGGCAGCAACAGTTTCCATTCAAATTAGTTCAAAATATTCGACAAAACTCATAAAATGCCAAAAAAATTTCATAGCTGATATAACTTTGAAAGTGTTGCGTTATTTTACAGTTGAATATCCGTAAAAATGGATGGACATTTGACCCCTAATGGAAAAAATGTGGGTCATTTCAAAATAACAGGGCACTATGACCCCCATGGCTCCTCCTAGAATGAACACTGTGATTGATCAACCGCTTAAAATATGGTAATATTACTTTAACCATAAAATTTACAGAAATGTCCATTTACAGGCCAACAGATTGTATTAAAAAGTTTGCCATTGAGATGACTCGTTTCGTTATCGAGTGGTACATGTAGTTTCTAAAAGATTTCTTGATCTGCAAATAGTCATTTCTAAGGTCTCTAAAGAGAATCCACCTTTGCCTGGCTTGCCATTTCTCAAGTTAATAGTTAGACTGTTTTAATTCCCAATCTAGGGAGACAGATTTATCTTCAATATGTGAACTAAGATGCGGTATCACTCACTTTGTGCTAATCATTAATCAATTAACACTTTCCTGGTGAAGCCAGCCAAAACAGGCCTGTAGTTGTCTTGAGGAACGTCAATTTACAAGCCAAAAGAAGACTATTTTTTAAAATTTACCACTGGAATAACTGGCTCGGTACTAGTCTTCTCTTTGCCTGTAAATGGGCATTCAATAAGCATACAATATGATTTTCTTGAACAAATTTATCCATTAAAGGGTTAATCATGGTGTATGATTTGCTAACAATGGGATAGTCTGTGAATTTGTAGCTTTATTTGTTAACTATTTTTGAAAATTTTCAAAAATGGTCTTGTGGTCAGCAAATGGACATTTTCTAAGAGAAAATTTAAATTTATTGAACAAATTCAAGGGTTAAAGGGTTAAATCAATGTTCCAGTGCGATGCTGTATGTTTACAGGAGGAGCTTGAGCACAGTATTAGGAAGCTTGTTGTAGATGATGACGATGATGATGACTATCTAGAGGAAAGGCTACATTACCTAGGAGACCCTGGCATTATCAGTGCCAGTAAAGCCACACCTATTCCAAAAGTAAGTACATCTCTCTGCTCACACTTATCATCCTACTCTTGATCAACTGGATTTGTCTTTGTTTAGCTGTCGTGCAACAGATAATAAGCAGCGAGACAGTGGGCCCGATTTCAGATTTCCGAATTCAATTCAATTTTGTATAATACTGATGCATGTATGTCACTGGTGTTAATCTTGCCAACTATTTTATTATTATCTGTTGCTTTATATATAATAATATATATATATATATATATATATATATGTAAAGTGAGCGTTAGTAAATCAAACAGTGACGGATACCCATGCTGAGCCTTGGCTTATTATTACATGATGTGGAACCAGTCACTATTAGTAAGTTTTCTATGATAATTTTCTCTGGTTCTGCAAATGGGCTATATATATATATATATATATATATATATATATATATATATATATATATATATATATATGCCAAAGATCTGTATGAGTATCCGTCGCTGACATGACTGGTAGACATCTTTGAACTCGGTTTCGGATTTATTAATGTTTGTACTGTTTGCCAACGTATTTTAAAATTTCAATGTAAACTAGATTCTCAAAATCGTGTTGTAGATCTCCATTAGGATGAGATCTGTCGAGATGGATGATGACCCGAAATTCGGTTGTGCTCATCTGGCTGTGTCAATCTTTGAGTTTGGGTTATGACCCACTTCGCCATGAAACAGTTAACATGGTTAACACTCTAGATAGCCCAAAAAGGCTTCTGCAGTGCTTTTGAGAAATGATGATTTGCAGAACAAGAGAATACTAATTTTTCCTTATAAGAGAGTGGGTGAGGTCAAGTCTGGGTGTTTAATGCAACACTAACACTGAGATAACACCGAGACTTGACCTCAACATTCGTGTTAGTGTTAACACCAGATTTAGTGTTAACACCGGGTTAGCGCCTGGTGTTAACACCAAATATTGTTTTAGTGTTAGTGTTAATACCAACCCCTGCTTTTGCCTTTGTTTTCACATAAGTCATTAGCAAATAAAATGGGAATAGATATTCAAATCAGCATAAAATAAGCTGAATTTACTTGATGTGAATGAGTTATTACCTTACCTTTTCACTGGCAGAGTCTATGAAAACATAGTTATAATAAAAAAAATACAAATTCCTGAAGACTACATTGTGTAGTTCACCTATTTATCAACTTTAGCACCGTATTCCAAGTCTTTGTCTTTTCAGGCATAAGTGGAGACCGGGGCACTATATGTACGTGATACACAAATATATGTGTCTCAAATAAGTTTAACCTCAATACAGATTATCAGTTCATTAAAATGTGCCCCAACGGCGTGCATATAGGCTATGTACTTTATAAAATCACACAGAAAATAGTGTTTTTCCTTTACACTAAAATCTCATAGCTGGGTTCGTGTTTGATTTAACACTCGATCATAGGCGTATGAACAGGTTGGGTAGGGGCGAGGGCCCCCATCCCGTCTCAGGTTTTTCCTCTACCATTGTGTATCCCGGCCATAGCGTCCATAGTTTTTGCCCCACCCATACATCAGCCACCCCACCACCACCCCAGAGTGCATTCATAACCCCCGGGCACTACCAGAGTTAGTGTTAACACTACTGGTGTTAACACCTGGCTTGGTGTTAGGTATCAGTGTTAACACTTACACTAACACTAACACCCAGACTTGACCTCACCCAGTGTGTGTTGAAAATTTCCCAAAGGTTAAATTATCATTGACCTGCTCATCACTGATCTGACTGGTGAACAGTCAATGTGACTTTGTAAGCCATATCACATTCAAATTATTATTGCCTGGTAACAAAATTATGTGAAAACTATTATTTAAAAACTAACCTGTCATGTCATATTTCAATGTTATTATTGTTTTATTGCAGAGAGTCCAGAATCTTGATGAGTTGTTCTCGGCTGCATCACCACCAGCCATTATGGATACACAAACTCTGGTGTGTAACTTGCTATCTGTAGACACATACGCACACATGCACAGACAGACACAGCCACACGTACACAACATGCACGCACACATGAACTCATGTGTACATTTTTAGGGTCGTACATGTTTTATGTGATGGCGGCCAGCCGTCTGTCTGATTCTTGTCCGGGCTAGATATCGAAATGTTTTGAACCTGCATTTACAATTTTTTCCAGCATGTGTACCTAACGTCGAAGTGTCATGATTTCGTTTCGGCAAAATCTGCCTATGTTCGCCAGAGTTATCTCCCTTGAAGGATAAAAATTTGTAAATTTTCTTGTCTGATCCAGATCTCGGAGTTTTAAACCTACACTCACAATTCTTTTTTCAGCAGATGTGTTAGGTATAGGCGAAGTGCCATGATTTCATTTCGGCAAAATCCACCCATATTTGCCAGAGTAAAATTCATCAAAATTTTGGTGTCCATGCCATATCTCGGAAAGTTTTTAACTTAGGCTCGCTATTTCTTTTTCAGGGAATAGATTATGAATAGTCGAAATGTCAAATATTTTTTTCTGCAAATGTGGTAGATATAGACGAAGTATCATGATTTCATTTCAGCAAAATACGTCAATATTCACCAGAAATATCTCCCTTGACAGACTAAAATTTATTATTATCTTTGTGTCCAAGCCATATCTGGGAGAAGTTTTTGTTCAAGTAATACTGTACTTCAACACCTGTCTTTATTGAGGGCTTGTATTGGGTTTCACTAAAGCCCTTAATGAGCCACAGGTTTCTGCTTAAACAGCATCGTGGCATCGCTAGCACTGTTGCCTGCCTTTATGTTAAAAGACAAAGTTTGGTTTTGAAGGAGTTGCTTACTGTTGCAAAATATCATACACACGTCTGCTGAAGTACAGAATCTTATTTTCATGCATCGTTAACCCTTGAATTTTTTTTTAATTTAAACTTTCTCATAGAAACTGTCCATTTACAGACCAAGAGAGGACAACTTCTGAAAATTTACCACTTGAATGACTGGCTCAGTTATCAAGCCAGTCATTCCAATTGTAAAATTTGTTTAAATTGTCTTTTTGGTCTGCAAATAGACATTTCTCAAGACCACTACAGAGGCCATTTTTGGCTGATATAAGTGTTAAGGGGTTAACCAGCTTTACCACCATGCATATATACAGGTGATTTGTTTATGAGTAATTTTTTTCTAGCAATATGTTTGAAACACTCATATCAGTCAAAAGTGGCTTCTGCAGTGGTCTTGAGAAATGTCAATTTGCAGGCCAAGAGAAGACTATTTTTTTAAATTTAACGCTGGAATGACTAGCTCAATAACCGAGCCAGTCATTCCAGTTCTAAACTTTCAAAAATAGTCTTTTCTTGGTCTGCAAATTGACATTTTCCATGAAAGAATTTGAAATTTTCTTGGACAAATTCAACGCTTAACCATTTAGCACTCATATCTGCCAAAAACGGATTCTACAGTGGTCTTGAGAAATGTCCATATGCAGACCAAGAGAAGACTAATTTTTACAATTTACCACGAATGACTGGCTCGATAACTGATCCAGTCATTCCAGTGGTAAATTTTCAAGAAATAATCTCTTTGTCTGCAAATAGACATTTTCTATGAGAATATTGAAATTTTCTTGAAACTATATGCAGGTTAAAGGGTTATGCTTAACGTTGCCCATTACTTACAAGAAAATGACTCATGACAATAGTTATTTATCTCTGCCTGTAATTGGACATTTTTTTCATTGTTTTTAAAATTAAAAGAAAGTTGTTTGGTTGATTATCAATCAGTAGGATTGTAAACAACTAATAATATAAGATCTTTGATATTTAAGGTTTCGCCAACGCGGAGAAGTATTTGGGGATCTCCTGGCCATGAGCATGGTAATCACGGATCAAGCAGTCTGCATTTTGCATTTGAAAACATGGGTAGTCGATCGCCAATTCCAGAGGTTAGACCAGTACTTATTTCTTCATTACACCATTGTTTCAATATTTGCAATTAAAATTTACAAATGTTTAAATTTAACCAAAGATATGACTGATATTCCTCACCATGAATTTGTCTTGTTCTGATCAGTTTTAATTGTTGTCGTTTTTGTCATCATTTGATTGATTTTTATACCAAATCTTGGCAAAATGATCCTATAGGCATCTAAAGTTTGCATTGGCCTTTGTAGTAACTTTTAATACGTATTGCAGCCAATAGGGATAAATAATGCTCTGATGTCCGGTTTCGTCATATTTAGAGATAGGACGTCAACTTTGGTAGGTTTTAGCAGAAGCTAGACAACCCATCTAAGAACTATGGTAGTCTGAACTAGTTTCTGGAGAATATAGGTCACAGCTTGCATTTTATATTAGAAGCAATAATAAAACATACGGTATAAACAATAGGCCTACGTTTTGGTTTATTTTGAGCTATTTAGAGAAGATTAATTGCAATACCTTATGAGATGCCCTCAATGGAGAGGGGAATTTAGTGAAATGTGTATATATTTGCCTAAGTTATCTCCCTGCTGCCCGCCCCATAACTCATTGTACACTACATTTGATTTGGGCATGCCAACTTTCTTATGGTTATCAGATTAATTTGAAATTTGGCTGCCTAAGAGAAGGTGAAAAATGTAAATATTTTCTGAATCTTACTAATATTGATATATCATCAAGTTGCCGAATTATATTATATCCATTAAATTTACAAAAAGAAATCTAGAGGCAAACACCCTAGATATACATGTATGGAAAAGGGGATAGGCCCTCCCAGAACATAGTCGTGGTATAATCTTAGAGGTAATTTAACCTTAAGGTAAAAAATACGAAAATTACTTCTGCAATAGCATTGAAAAATGTCCATTTGTAGGTTACGACTACTTTTAAAAATTTATCACTGGAACGATTGCCATGATAAGCGAACCATTCATTCAAATAGTACACTTAAAAATAGCCTCCTGGCGTCCAAATGGATATTGACTAAGCTAACATTTTAGTTCTCTTCACCATTACATGATTGAGTAATTACACCAGATGATGTATATATGTGTGTTTTTCTTGGCTTGTGTAACATACCTGCTTATTCCCTGAAGGACCCGTCCATCATCCGAGTGGGTCAGCCATCTCCTCCGATGCACAAGCCGATGACACTGGCAGAGTTAGAACAACAGATGCTTGGCCACCGACCAAGTCTACACAAGTCTGTAATTATGACAGCTGAAGAGTTGGAAAAGACGCTTTTGGAGAACAGTCCGCATGCTGCACTACAGAGGCTGGGGTTTGGCAGAGGCAGAACACCACCGATTTCTGTGCCGAGTATGCATGCTCAAATACACCATGATACTGGTCATGCCACTAAGGTATTGTTACCCTCGTCTGTAAGAGGGAGAGGGCATTGCAATCGTGTCTGTCTGTCTGTGTGTCTTTATCTGTCTGCGTGTGGCGGGGGATGGGTGGGTCCGAAGCTGTCTTAAAAACTTCTTAATCGATTTGCCTCAAATTTTAACACAGCGAAGGAACTAGCTGTGCAAGAAAATTTCAGATTGGGCTTGATCTGGATAAAATAACCCGGGTGTGCATCGGATCAAATTCTGGTTCTATGGATATCTTGGAAACTGCTAGTCTGATTTGGCTCAAATCTTAATACAATAAGGAGTGTGGTCATGCTCCACAACTCTGGGCATAATCCAAGAAAATCCCGAAAATATGAAAACTGTTTAGAATATGACAAAAATGGGATGGTGATGGTCCGCAATATCTGATTGCTTTTGTTTTCTATGCATTACTTTTCCAGCTTTTACACAGTTACAATATTTTATTAATTTGAATTCCTTAAAGATACTAATAAAATGGATGAAAGTGAAACAAAGCACTAGGCTATCTGTCTGATTACCTAATAGCAACAAATATCAAATAATACAGATTCCTGTAATTGTAATGGCATTATAGACTTTATTGATCTGAATCATATTTTTTTCTTTATTTTAACACGAACCCTGGAATTTGTTCAAGAAAATTTCTGAAAATGTCTATCTGCAGACCAAGAGAATATTTTTGAAAATTTTCCACAAGAATGACTGGCTCAATTATCGAGCCAGTCATTCCATTGGTAAATTTTCAAAAATACTCTTCTGTAAAGGGTGTTTTTGACTGTTGTGATGTTAAAGTGTTAACCCTTTAATCCATGGTAAAATTTTGTCAAGAAACTAAAAAAAAATTCCTTATGTCCACGTGCAGGCCAAGATAAGACTATTTTTGAAAATTTACCACTGGAATGACTGGCTCATTTGTCATCACTCATCAAGACCACTGCAGAGGCTGGTTTTAGCTCGCTTGACCTTTAAAAGGTTAAGTTTATCTAGCTATGATCTGACTACGGAAAGACTGACTTCCATCAGAAATGTCATCGGTTTCCTAGCTTGTATATTCTCTGACAGAAATACGCTTTCAAAAAAGCTGCATGTAATTAAATATAGTTTTAAACATGCCGCATATTTTGAAATAAACTGAAACTAAGTACACTGTAATGGATTACGCATACATGTAGGTAAGTCCCATACATTGTCACTGCTGTTCATTCATAAATAAGCTTTCTGACATTGTCTTACTTTCTCGAACAGCCTTTCCATTCAGCCCCGGGTTCAGCACCATTGTTTGATCATCATGGTTCACCGTCCCAGCCAACCATGACATCAACGAACAGCATACATCACCCTGGTTACCGGCATGCAAGTCCTTCGCTGGGCATATCTCATCAACATCATCATCATCAACCGCCACATAATAACCGTGTGTCTCCACTGCTAAACAGAGGTGAGCAGTCTGGATATAAAAAAGTGGTTAGATTTCTTATCACAGTTTTCTGCTTTTAGCTCGACTTTACGAAGTAAAACGAGCTAGTGCAATAGATACCCTGCACATCGTGCCATCACGTAATGATCCTGACGATAAAAGCTCAAGGTCACTGACCTTGGTAAAAAATACTTTTTTTTTACCTTTAACATTTTCCGTTTAGCTGAACTTTTCTGTTTATATCTCATGTTTGGTTAATCATAATGGACCCAAACTTATGACACGGCATCAGACAATGATGTTGACGTCAAAAGATCAAAGGTCATGGTCACTGATATGCATGTCGGTCGTTCGTCGCTCCGTCAAATGCTACTCATTTACCACTTGGAAGAGTTGAACCTAATTTGGGGGAGGGGAATGGTGGGAGTGGGGTTTGCGGTGCTTCAGAAGTTGTATACAGAATTTAGTTACTCATTAACCGCTTGGCAGATTTCAACTTACTTAGGCTGGAAGGACCCTATGTGTCTAGGCTTCAGAATCTATATACAGAATTTTGATTGATCACGTTTTTTCGTGAAAATCTTAGATTTTAGTAAGAATTTAATGGAAATTGTCAAAACACTGCTCCTCATTATAAAACTGCTTGGCGAATTTCAACTTACTTTGGCTGGAAGGATCCTATGTGGTTAGGCTTCAGAATTTGTATGTACACAATTTTTATTGTACAATTGTGTGAAAATCTTAGATTTTATGAAAAACATGCTGGAAATTATCAAAATGCTACTCATTATTAACCGCTTGACAGATTTCAACCATAGTTTGCTAGACAGACCCGATCACGGTAGGCTTCAGAACATCTGTTCAGAATTTTAATAGGTTGATTTTTGTCTAGCCTGCGAAGCAGAAAGCAAGAAGTATGTGTCAGTTTTCTGACGGCGTCCACAATAATAAGGTTTTGCATTTAACAGAACTTCTCAGCTTATATTTCAGGATCAATTAATCTAACTTAATATCTGCACAGTAAGTGTTACTACATTGCTAATTATTTTGAGAACAATATGATGGAAAGTTGTTGCCACAATGATTTACCGTCAAATTGTTATCAAAACATTTGCTGATGAAAACTATTATCTACTAGATTATTTTGAGAACAATTTGACCTAATGCTCTTGCTGCTATCGGAAACATTAATAGACCTTCCCACATTAGCATATTTTGGGAAAATACCTTCCCTGAATGCATCGCGCATACCACTTCTGGCTGGTAACTGCGATAGTCGACGCACAAGCAGCATTACTTTACTATGGGAATCAGATACAGTGCATTTTAGGCAGTGCATATGAAAAACTGTGTTCATAATATTTTTGAAGTCGTACATCATTGGAAAGCTAAGCCAATTTTCTATGCAGTTCTGTATTAGTTTTTATAGTTTTATAAAATTTAATACAGTTGATTGCAATTTTAAAATATCCCCCCATTGTCCACTTGATTTAATGAAGCTAAGTCGAATGTTGTATTTTATATACGCAAATAGCGTGAAAACGTTATAAAATATAACAAATAATACATTAATGTTTCGGCAATTGAATACGCTTTCCAATGATGTATGTTTTAAATAATATAATGATTTTAGTTTATCATAGGAATGGTTTAGATTGCGGTGTATATTAGTGCAAAAGTAACTCAACGCGGGTCAGCGGCTTGTTGGCGGCTATACCAGCCAGCAGTTTTGCCCCGAACGTTGATTATGGGGAATCCCGATTAATGACGTCAATGTGGGAAAGATGTATTGTCAGCCAACTTGGTCTAAAGATTATTAGCCTAGCACGCTGCAAACTATCGACTCAACGACCAACCCTCGACTAAAATGTATTACCTGGCTAGTCCGGTATATAAAGGGAATTTTGACATCACAACATGATACAAGATTGCAGAGCGGTTCTTAGCAACAGAATTCTGAGTGTTTTTCTTAACTTAATTTGGTGGTTTTATCGGCTTACAATAGCTTTAATTAGTGGCCTGATTTCAACAAAACGGGTGGAATGATCCTATCAAACAAAAATTTTGATTGTTCTATTGCTTTGGTGGCCATCTTTGATTTTTTGAAAATTATCCATCATGTCTACCGGTATTTAAATGCAAATAGTTCAACTGATAATGTTCCAGGTGAGCATGACAAGCCCGTGGGCCTCTTGTTGATAAGGGCATTGAAAAGCCTTCTATATTTATTTTATGTTTTAAGTCGAGCTTCATATTTCAATTGTAAAGTCGAGCTTCATGGTTTCATTGCAACCACATTTCTGGTTAGACCCATCTTACAAAATCTATACAAACCCGATTTATACCGGTCATAGAAATTCGGGACGGCCATGAAATGTAAGAATTTAGCATCTCGAAAGTCAGAATGTTTTGTCAAATTCATGGAAAGTTAGATATGCAATTTCAACTATCTCCATTTCACGATTCAGTCATACAGTAATGCCCATTGCCTTAATAGCTCTTCGTCAAATTAATTTCAAAATATTTAACAGGATATTTATTGAATTATAATTTGTTTGTTATATATGATCTTTCATTACAAGACTGAGGATTTTTGTACCTGATACTTCTTAGAATTATAGGCTGAAAATATCAGTAAACACAATTATTTAATTTTTAAAGCTGTGAAATTTCATACAATTCTGCTCGTGAAAAAATCATTGAATTTCTCAATGTGATAAGAGTGAATACTACATAAAGCTGATATGCCATGACAAAAGATTTCATTGTAAACATTATCAGTAATATCCATGTAATGGGACAAATGCCTGTCTATTTTCAGTAGTTAATTTTTGTCATAATAATTGTATAGCGACACTACATGTGCCAGTAGTGCCAATATCTTTACTCTAAGCATTGAATTTGGTCATAGAAATTGTCCATTTGCAAACTAAGAGATTATTTTTTCATGTTTATCACTGGAATGACTGGCTTGGTTATTGAGCCAATCATTCCAGTGATAAAATTTCTAAAATAATCTCTTGATCTGCAAATAGACATTTATCAAGACCACTGCAGAAGCCATTTTTGATGGGCTTGAGCGTTAAAGGGTTAATCATTCCATTTTGCTATTTTCAGAAATGAATCGAACACCGTCTCCTGTTCCTACTAGCCCATCTCCCACAATGCAACATCAACAAATACCTGGGATCGATCCTTCACTTGCCAACCTAATATCACAAGGACGTGGAATGCCAGCATTTGGAAGAGGGATAGCGCAAAGTGAGTAGACAAGTGTCGCTGCTTGACTGGCTAGAAATTAAGCCTTTACTGGTCATACCGGCCTCTGCAGTGGTCTTGAGGAGTGTCCATTTGCAGGCCAACAGGTTATCGAGCCAATCATTCCAGTGATAAATTTTCAAAAATAGTCTTCTCTTGGCCTGCAAATGGGCATTCAATAAACAAATACGTAGATTTTCTTCACCAAATTTGACCATTAAAGGGTTAAACAATGTATAGTGAATCACGGTGGTGTCTTTTTTTGTCTGTCATATGCAGTTGCGGACTTCTGCTTTCCTTAGTTTTTGGAAAATCTTTAGTGATTCCATTGTGTCAGGATATTTATGGTTGTCTAACACTTTAACCCTCAAACTGACCAAAGACGGGCTCCTCCAGTCATCTTAAGAAATGTTCATTTGCAGATCAGGAAAAGTTTATCTTTGAAAATTTAACACTGGAATGACTGGTTCGATTATATTCCAGTGATATATTTTGAAAAATAGTCTCGATCTGCAAATGAACCTTTTCTATGGGAAAATTTAAATTTTCATGAAAATTTTTGTATTAAAGGGTTTGTCTTGTTCTTTATCTTATTCGTTCTGTGAATCCCTTTGGCAATATTACCCGGCACCTAGATGAATTTAATTCCTGCTCCAACAGTAAATACTTCTCTGTGATAAAGAGTTGCTATGTTGATGATTATCATGAGACTTTTCATACATTGTATTCACAGTGGCCGGTCGAATGATGAATAATGGAGCCAGACCTCAAGCAACACCGGGACGTGGGTCCATCATCAGTCAGCAGCAACACACGCCACATGTGCCACACCAACAGCCACCACCATCACACCAACAATATCATATGAATACCAGCCCGTATGGAACACCCATCGACCAGGGGTAATAATAAGTTTATACCAGAAGGTGCAGTCGATGGCATGCCATAGCAAATCTCCATGTTTTGATTTTTGACTTTTTACCCATCCCCAGTGTCCAAAACACTCAATACATTATAATAAGGAAAAATTAGTTAACTCTCCGGGATGTAGAAATTGTTTGAGTGTAGCTTTCATGACCATCTCGGTCACTTCAGCACTAACTGATGGTCGCTTGCAACGTCACTCTGGTCAGTTCTTGTGGAGTCGCGTGACAGCATGGACTGGTAAACTGCTGATATGCGGTAGCCCTCATCTCGGTTCATGGTTGGTTGATGCCTGTAGAAAGCTACACTCAATTTCTACATCCCGGAGAGGTAACTAATTTATCCTCATTATGAAACATCCTGGGATCGGGACCGATTTTTTCGGAAATACTCAATACACTGTTTATTGCGATTGAGGCAACCGATCCGAGGGCACAATAGTTATACATTCGGCTTCGCTTGCGGTTTAGCTATTTACGTTTCTAAGTTTAAAAGTTGTCATCGTATGGTTAAATTTGTGATTAAATCATCTCGCATCATTTCATTAAAATGCCAGAAGAATGTAAATTTAAGGAGTGGCTTGAGGATGAATGTTGCTATTGGATTGAGCAGGTTTTCGGTGATAAGTGTAATGCGTGATGTAGTGTACTGTTAGCAGTACTGATACAAAATATACAGAAGCTTTTCACCAGCTCCTGTAGAATTCAACTTTTGATAGGGTCCTGTATTACTTTTCAAGCAGAAAATAGAATATTCTCCCGGCTGACTTAATGACCATATTTAGCTCCAGAAAGGCAGGAAATGCATTCTGAGAGCACCTAGATTTCAAAGTTTCTCGAGTGCCTCCTCCCCCCCCCCCACCCCTCCCATCGCTCGGGCATGGAAAGTCATGGAATTCCGGTCACAAATGTCATGGAATATGGTTGGTCAAAATGTGTATAAACCCTGTATTCAAACAACTGATATTTAAGAGGTGTCAGGGCTTTAGATTTACTGAGAGATTGATTTTGAGCCATTTTAGTTTTAATAACACCATAAGATCTCTGAATGGCCATATAATGCCACAGAATCCACCTCTGAGTATTTATTTGACTGTAAATCGGTTAATTATTGTTCATAGCAGCCAGTAGGGTTTTAACTGGCCTATGCTATGGTCTTGTGAAATATCCATTTACAGGCCAAGAGAATACAAAAATTTGACAATTTACCACTGGAATTACTGACACGATACATGAGCCAGTCATTCCAATGGTAAATTTTCAAAAATCCTATTCTCGGCCTGTAAATGTACATTCCACAAGACCATAGCATAGGCCTGTTTTGGCCGGTATGACCATTAGAGGGTTAACAAAGCTTCACATGTACTGTTTAATTGTATTTACGAAAATTGCATAAAGTGGACTTTATAAACATGTGTATCTTAATCCAGGTAGTCTTTAGAGGAGATTTAAGCCATTTATCTGTATTTCTAATTCCATGCTATATTCACATTTACAGTAGAGTACCAGAAAGTAGGTCTTATACAGATCCAGGTCCATACCAACAAAACCACAGCCGTGGTTCTTTCCAAAACAACTATCAACAGAGCCAGAATTTTAATTTCAGGTACACTGATTTCACATTACAATGCATTTCACAGGTTATTGTATATTGGATAATTCTTACTATGGAGGATTTCAGTTCATCCATCAGTCATATGATGTCATAATCAACTATGTGATGTGTAGGCTGACGTCATAATCAATTACGTGATGAATGGCATAGATAAGGTCATCACGAACGCATAATTGATGACAGACATTTGAAACTAAGTTGATTGAGCTATGGCAGCAACAGCACCCAGTCAAATTAGTTTCAAAATATTGAACAACTTACCTGTAAAGTTTTCTGGAAATTGAGATTCATAGAGTACAGGGATCAATTGCTCCCAGCACTGGCAAAGTGTGGCTGGAGATTAACTATGGATGGGCAGGGCATAGCTAAAACTGGATTCCTCCATTGTATATATTTATTTAACCCTTACAGTCCATTAACCCTTTAACCCACAAATTTAATTCAAGAAAATTTTAATTTTCTGATAGAAAATGTCCATTTGCAGACCAAGAGAAGATTACTTTTGAAAATTTACCACTGGAATGACTGGCTCAGTTTTTTGAGCCAGTCATTCCAGTGGTAAATTTTCAAAAAATTGACATTTCTCAAGACGACTGTAGAGACCGTTTTTGGCGATATGAGTGTTAAAGGGTTAATGTCAAATTCTTTGTAATGTAAGGAATATATTAGGATACGTATATATAAATTCAGATCATGAGTGTCTGCTTCTGCTTGCCAATTATTAGCCATTATGCTTAGTGTTGTGAATCGGAAAATCAGAAAATTTACCAACGTATTTTTCCAGAAAATTTTCCGGTCACCTAATGCAATTGCAAATTTTTATTTCCCTATTGCATTAATACCGATGCTTTTGCTACTAATATAAGTTACTAGATTTAGATTTGTGTCGTTGATTGCCATGGCTGAAATGGCTTGCATCAGGTTACACTATCACTATAGTCCAGAAATAACAAATTTCCAAACAATGCTGTTAAATATATTGAACCCAATTTCCTTGAAAAAGCTATTGCTGCTATAGGCAGTAATGGCTTGGCAGCAATGGCTTCCTAGCAAATTGTGTTCAAAATATTCAACAGGAAAGTTTTTGCATATCATTCAAAATTGAAGAAAATGTTAATTCTGTGTACTGTTACCTTATTTCTGGGTTCAACTGTACACCAGCTGCATGGAATCATGGATGATGCAATACTGCGCGCACGAGCACGCACGCACACATTTTTCCAATTTTAGGAAAGTTTTCTGGAAAATTATCCACTAATTATGCTACTGTAGAGAGCGCACGGCATTATTTATGTTCCGTCTCTCTTCTGACTACTGAAAAAAATTAAGACCCGATATTATGTCTGGTGGCATGGTTTTATAGACCATGGTGGTTGGACCGGGCAATTAGCCAGAAGAATGAAGAGAGTACTGAGAAACATCACAATCTACTGATGGTTGTTGACACGGGTTGATAAGTTGCCAAAATGAAATGAAACATCAGCTGAACTGCTGTTACTGACAGCTTGTATCGACGTGTCAAAATCTGAAAATACCCGGTCAGGCGCACAATTGCGATTTACTGAACTCAAGTCATGGACGGTTACGACAACCATCCCCACCCATACTGAGGGCAAGTGCATAAGTGATCTACCCAATATATATATACAATATCAATGCCTAGATTAGAATAGATTGACCGAACTCTGCTATCATACAGATCAGGGGAGATAAATGTTATGGATACATGTACAGAAGAGGAGTTACCTCCCTAGTTATGCTTTATTACAAAATGTATGATTATTTATGGCAATCATGATTTTCTGCCAAACTGCCAAGTAATGTGTGCAGTGATATATGGGTTTTCAGCCGAATTTAGTTTTAAGCTGTGGACTACCTTTGCACAATGCCGATCAAGGCAGATAAATATATAGGCTATCGGTACAATTTGCAAGTGTTAATTTAGATTTTCCCATAGAAAAAGTCCATTTGCAGACCACGAGATGACTGGCTCGGTTATTGATCCAGTCATTCCACCATTAAATTTGTTTAAATAATGTTCTCTTTGTCTACAGTTATACATTTCTCAGGACCCCTGCAGACGCCTTTTTCACAGGCTTGAGTGTTAAAGGGTTAACATTATAAATATCTGAAACTGGTCTGCTAAATCTTGGCAAATTTAACCCTTTACCACTCATATCAGCCAAAAGCGGCTTCTGCAAGTGGTCTTGAGAAATGTCCATTTGCAGACCAAAAAAGACTATTTTTTGAAAATTTACCACTGGAATGACTGGCTCAATAACCGAGCCAGTCATTCCAGTGGTAAATTTTCAAAAATAGTCTTCTTGGTGTGCAAATGGACCTTTTCTATGAGAAAATTTGGTTTCTTGAATAAATTCAAGGGTTAAAGTGTTAAGCTAGCTACTTTGGTGTAATGTTTCATGGACTGATTATAGTTTCGACATAATTGGACATGATAATTTATATAATACCTAAATATAAGCTAGTCAATACATGTATAATGTTTTTGTAGGTTAGATATTTCTCCATCGATACATGTGTTGCTTAACTTTATTGACAGACAACAGCCAGGACCTGGACAAAATGAAGGATACGCATCACAGAACCGGAATCAGGGTTCATACCAGAACAAATATCAGAATTATAACAGGTAAGTAGTCCTACGCATTAACTTTTTGTCTGATCCAACCTTGACTGAAATGACCCTATGGTAGTAAGCTTCAGAACCTCTATGTCTCATTAACTACTGGGAAAATTTTTATCAAACTTGGCTTGAAGGACCCTCTGGCTTCAAGCTTCAGAACTTATATGCAGAAATTAAATTGGTCCATTATTTTGAATTCCATCTTGGATTTCCTTTATAATGTACAGTCAATTTTTTTAAAGAATTTGCGTTGTTAACTGGTTGGCATGATCTATTTTAATTTGCCTTAATCCTTTAACACTCATATCAGCCAAAAATAGCTTCTGCAGTGGTCTTGAAAAATGTTCATTTCCAGACCAAAAGACCTTTTGAAAATTTACCACTGGAATGACTGTCTCAATAACCAAGCCACTCATTCCAGTGGTAGATTTTTAACAATCATCTTCTCTTCGTCTGTGAATGGACATTTTCTAGGGGCCAATGTGCAGTAGGCATATGTTCCAGATGAGTGCCACAGATCCTTGTGCTTCTTGTTAAATTGAAGTCATGAAATTGATTAATTCTTTTCATTGAACATGATAGAGGGGTCATAGAAATGTGCAATGTGACAGAGTATGAACCCTGTATAGTATAAGAAATGTTGTTCACAATTAACCCTTTCACTGATAAATTCCCTGTATCTCAAAGCAAACAAACTGGAAAGCTGTTGAATATTTTGATATGTAATATGACTGGAATCCATTGCTGCCTTAGGCATCAATTGCTTCCAGTCATGAATTTCAAAATATTCATCAGAATATGCTAAAGATCATAAAGAATTTACTTTTTCGGGGATTTGTCATTGAAAGGGTTAACACAGACCAGAACTGACAAATTCTTTTTGATATGGGGAATATTATATTTTGTTGAATATTTTGAAACTAATTTAACGGGGAGCTGTTTCTGCATATGGCAGCAACGGGTTCCAGTCAAATTAGTTTCAAAATATTCAACAACCTTCGTGTACAGTTGTCTTTAAATCAAGACACTGGGATTTCAATGGTTAAAGGATTAACCGGCTGACACTACTACCACAAATTTTTATCACAACATATGTTTAAATTTTATAATCTTCAGGCCTCCAGGACCGGGTCAACCACATAACATGCCCAGAAACTATCAGCAATACTCGCACAACATAGGCCCAGGTGGAGATCGTGACAGTCCCGGAGATGAGTATGCTGGATTAATGACGCAGAAAGAAAAAGATTGGATTATCAAAATACAGCTTATACAACTACAAACAGATAATCCTTATGTGGACGATTATTATTACACGGTACGGACCATTGACATATTCAACAGATAGATGCGATCTGTCACTCAAGTCTGTGTCATAATCAATTACGTCACATGTAGATCGACTTCACAATAAAATTGCGTAATGAATGACACATCTATGTCCGTCATCAACATTGAGTAATCCATCAAATATACGAATTGTATGTACTATGTAACCCTTTAACACTCATATCAGCCAAAAACGGCTACTGCAGTGGGCTTGAGAAATGTCCATTTGCAGACCAAGAGAAGAGTATTTTTTGAAAATTTACCACTTGAATGACTGGCTCAATAACCGAGCCAGTCATTCCAGTGGTAAATTTTCAAAAATACTTCTCTTGGTCTGCAAATGGACATTTTCTATGAGAAAATTGAAATTTTCTTGAATAAACTCAAGGGTGAGTATTTTGAAACTAATTTGACTGAGTGCTGGTTGCTGCCATAGGCAGCCAACAGCAATCACCAAATTAGTTTCAAAATATTTAACATGTTCCATGTATAGTTACATGTATCTTGAAATTGGGATTCTGGGAATTTATGATTCAAGGTATATAGGTACCGACCACAAAATGTGCAAAGCATGTGCAGAGCTTGGCTATAAATAGGCGGGTCATAGCTAGAAATGGATCACTATTGCATAAATTACGAGACGGCACACAGAGAAGATGCTGACTCAAACATTTACCCTCTATTTTGTCGATGCACTTAGTGAACCCATGACCTAGATATTTGTCATTTAGCTGAAACTAAAGTACTTCTAGCCCACCACAGTTTGAATGGATGTGCCAGTTTTGATAATTATAGATTCTTGTATTCCCGAGTTACGGTCAGAAATTTGTATTCTGGTGTGATATAAATATTTGACCGTTGACCATAAACTCAACACATTTCTGGCCAGACGGAGTATGAATGGATTTGCTAAGTTTTTTTGTTCTACCTTCATATGTTCATAATTTATGGCTAAAATGTGCATTCCGGTATGCAGTTAGTGATGACATGACCTTAGTATTTGATCTTAAACTGAACTGCACTCTAGCCAGCCAGTATATGATTGTACATGTATGTGGCAATTTTGGTGATTCTGCTCGCTCTAGCTAGTCACAATATGAATGCATGTGGCAAATTTCTTACGTTCCTGGGTTATGGCCAAAGATGTTCATTTGAGTATGCACTTAGTGACCATTTGACCTAGATATTTAACTGTTTGACCTCAAATTTCAACTCGTCAGCCAAAATTTGATTGTATGTGCCAAATTTTGTGATTCTACCTTCTTGATATGCTGCGGGCATTCAGACAGAACCAACCAAATAGAGCAGGACAAATTGTTTATATGGTGATGATAACAATATCTAAAAAAAATATTGCAATATCACAATATACCATTACTGCGGTTGTGTTCGAGGACAAGGTGTATTTTTATGCCATGAAGACAGAATTGTTATGCATGAAATGATCAGATGACAGATGCAGTCGTTAATCCAGTGCCTGACATTTTCCTCTATGCAGATGTACATGTATGCCATCACTAATCACTGAAATTGCAATCTGCATCCAAAGAAGCACTGTTCAAATCAGGGCATATAGTATCCTCATGTGTATCATAGTTGCCCTCGGCCCATAGGATGGAAGATGGTATTGTGTGTGTCTCTCGCCGGGCCGTTTCCTCATAATCTACATTTCCCCCTTGGATACTCGAGCTGACCAAAAATGGCCGCTGCAATGGTGAGCTATTTGCAGGCCACAAGACTTTTTGTGGAGTCCATAGTGAAGCGGGGGATCTCGATATATAGTGATCCAAATGACGTCCAATGTCAGACAATAATTAGATAAATGTTAGTTTTTCAATAGACATTTAATTCATCAAGGACTTAACAGATGTTAATAAAGCATTACATATTTGATCCATACCATCTTTGCATCTACTCACCATCATAATTGAAATGATTTTCAAAGTTTTTCCATGTCTTTATTGTACCGGTAGCTTATTTTGCACCATGAATTAGGTAACTGTTAGTTTTCCAATGGACTTGTAATTCATCAAGGGCTTGTCCGATGTCAATAAGACTTCACAGATATCTTTTATGCCATCATTCATGTCATTGCATCCAGTCTACATCATAATGATTGTGATTTTCAAATTTTTCCATTCTTAAAGTTTTTCAGTTGACATTTAATCAATCAAGGACTTATCCCATGAAAACTTTGCAGTCTTGTTGTTGAGCCCATAGTGAAATGGAGGATCTCGACATAGCGATCCAGATGACAAGAATTAGGTAAATGTTAGTTTTTCAGTTGACATTTAATCAATCAAGGACTTATCCCATGAAAACTTTGCAGTCTTGTTGTTGAGCCCATAGTGAAATGGAGGATCTCGACTTAGTGATCCAGATGACGTCTGGCATGACAAGAATTAGGTAAATGTTAAAGTTTTTCAATGGACGTTTAATTCATCAAGGACTTAACAGATGTTAATAAAACTACAGATTTAATCTATACCATCATTGCATCTAGTCTCCATCATAATTGAAATGATTTTCAAATTTTTTTCTATACTTTTTGGTGGGTGGGGTGGTTTGGACTGTTTATTTTGCACCAAGAATTAGGTAAATGTTAGTTTTTCAATGGCCATTAATTCATCAAGGGCTTATCCGATGTCAATAAAACTACAGATTTGTTCTGTGCTATCCTTGCATCCAGTCTCCCTCATAAAGATTGTGATTTTCACATTTTTCCCTACTTTTCCGGCCTTTGGCCATGGCGTAGAATATTTTTATGTAATGTATATCCTGCTTAAGCCAAGAATTAGAATGTTAGTTTTTCAGTTGACATTTAAAACTTTGCATTTTGCTTTATAACATCAGTCCATTTAGTCTATATAACAATAAATAAGCTTTCAAAATGTTTTTTTTATTTTTACCGAGTGGTTTATTTTTGTGTGACATATCCTGCTTAACCCCAGAATTAGAAGAATCTTCAATGGGTTTTTAATTTATCAAAAAACAACTTTTTGTGTGATTTGTCTCCTTTTCAAGAATTAGAATAATGTTAGAATTTTAAATAGACATTTGATTTGTCAAGGTGGTATACTATTTTACGGAATCGTACCACACATGATGTGTGATAAAGTTTTTTCCATACTTTGATATGGTTTGGACTTAGTTTATTTCTGTGTGATTTGTCTCCTTTTCAAGAATAGAATTTTAGTTTTTTAACAGACATTTGGTTTATCAAAGGTGTATACTTTTTTAACAAATCCTTATTTGGCGACACTGCAACACATGCTGTGTAATATGCGGGAAAAACTTACTGGCTTAGCACGTGGGACACAATGGACATTTCCATTTTTAGCTATGCCCCGCCCATACAAGCTAAGCTCCGCCCACACCTCGCCGTGTTGGAATTGATCGATCCCTGAATGCCCTAGCTATCAATTTCCTGAAAACTATACATGGAAGCTGTTGAATATTTTGTAACTAATTTGACTGGGTGCTGTTGCTGCCTATGGCAGCAACAGCGCCCAGTCAAATTAGTTTCAAAATATTCAACAGAATATTTATTAAATAGTAAAAGCAAACAATTTGTACAACAACACATAGACCGTCTTCAAATATGCGTTCGTAACGTACTTATCGATGTCATTCCTGACATCATTCATTATGATGTCATCGTACACATCACGCAGTTCATTATGACGTCATATTATGGGTGGGTACTCTGGAAAGATGAATTCATCTAGTTGAAAATATACTACTAGAATGATTGGATCGATAATCGAGCCAGTCATTCAAGTGGTAAATTTATAAAAGTAGTCTTGTTCTGCAAATCAATATTTTCTTTCAGAAATTTTCTTAACTAAATTTTATCATTCAAGATTTAAAATAGAGTGTAATGACATTTCCACAGTACTTCATGATGAATAAGAAAGCTCGTGAGCGGCAGGAACGAGAGAAGCGTGAAGGGAAGCAAAACGGAGACACTGAAGTAAAGCTCATATTACCATCTCTGGCCAAATTTGAATTCAGAACTTATAAACCAGGTATGTAATTAGCTCTTAACACTCATTCCTGCAGACAGATGTACAAAAAATGCCTTTCCACGTAGAAATTGATATTGTATAGAATACTTGAACCTGGCTTGACTAAAAGCTGCTGATGCCTAAAGATGCCTTACACCAGCTGTTCAATGACCGCACCGACGTGGAAGGTGTTGAATATATTGTGCTCGTGTCTTTAACTCATTTCAATGGTCAAGAAAATCCAACAATTTGCTCAGAGAATGTACATTTGCCGGTCATGAAGACTAGTTTTGAAAATTTAACACTACTGACTAAGTGTCTCAGGTATCATTGATCCAGTCATTCCTGTGGTAAGATTTTGAGAATTATCTCTTGGCGTGCAAATAGATATTCACTGTAACGGCTGTTTTGGCCTGCTTGCCCATTAATAGG